>JAFBJS010010169.1:98164-111337 GCA_016785265.1 Paraplagusia blochii | reverse complement strand
TAAACATCATTGTCCATGGAGACTCCTGTCTGACCTCATCTATCAATCTGTCCATCACCAGAGCAAACAAAAAGGGGCAGATGGCAGATCCTTGATGAAGTCCCACCTCCACCTTAAAGTCCTTTGTCCTTCTAACAGCACACCTCAACACCGTTGTGCTGTTCTCATACATACCCTGCACCAGTCTAACATACTTCTCTGCCACTCCTGACTTCCTCATACAAAACCACTTTTCCTCCCTTGATACCCTGTGATAGGCCTTTTCTAAATCTACAAAAACACAATGAAGCTCCTTCTGACCTTTCTGACTACTAAATTGCCTATTGTTGTCTAAATGAGTCCGGTTTATTATGTTTATGAATGATTTTGGAAAGTTTTTCTGTCCCACACTAGAGACATTTCTTGTTTACATTAAATGCTGCACAAAGAATCATTGCACTGTTTCAGACAAAATGGTAAAAAATATATTTTTTTTATCTTTTCTATAATAACTTATATTGAAGTAGTGTGTTTATGTTATCTTTAGTTCAGTCTGGTATTACACTAGTTCAGTGGAAAATTAGCTGCCTATATGGGTATCAGTAAATTTATTTATTGGAAATTGTGCTTTTTTGTATTTCAGGTCTGATTATTTCCGCAATTTTGTGGACTCCTGTTTGCAGAAGCTCTCCCCGGATAGACCTACCTCTGATGTGCTTCTCAAGGTACAAGACCCCATAGTGGAAGTGCAATAGTGTTTTCTATGTCCCCGCAAAGCCTCTGTCTCATGCCTTATTTAAAGATGCATTCAGGCAACGTGAAAGATCTCTGTTATATTTCCAACTCTTTTCATTATTTCAAAAGATTGTCTTGAACCAATTGATGAAAGCAAATAACCAGTTTAGAAATCCGAAATTTTACATTTCCCTTAAAGCCTAACAATACCATCCATCCATAATTATCTGCTAAGCCATTACTGGATTGCAGGGGCAGCATAACCCTGCCAGTTAAATCACACTGCTCTGCACAAACCTGTGCTGAACTTTTCATGAAGGTGGTTTTTACCCTACAAGGTACTATGACTTTATTTACTATGTCCTACTGTAATTATATTATTTTTTGCCTCAAATTTTATGTGGCTTTGTCTGCTAATATAATTTAATGTAATTGTTGGTGAGTCCACTGGAAGTAGTCAACAACCCTAACTGGAATTTGATCTTGCCTAGGAGGTGGGCTTAAATATATAAGGCTTAACTCACCTACAGTTATGTTTTTATGTCACTAACCTCTTGAATAACATTCTAACCTCCTTTGGAACCCTATTTTTACTATTTTTATATTTCATTTGCCCTACACCCAGCACCACTTCCTATGCAGGGAACGTCCTGTGACGGTTGTGATGGACCTGATTGCACGCACCAAGGATGCTGTCCGTGAACTGGACAATCTTCAGTACCGGAAGATGAAGAAAATCCTCTTTCACGAGGCACACAACGGCCCTGCACCTGAAGGAGGGGATGATGAGGAGGTAAGAGCATGATGGGTAAAAGAGCAGGATAAAGGATGTGGATTGTGCTACCTAATGAATAAGCAATAATCAATATCTGTATTCCGTTCATTATCGTAGTGGACAAGTTCCTGTTTTTAAAATTCCGATGCTTGAAGATAAGAATTTTACATACAAATTTTAAAACGTTCCACTAACCACATGCTCCATGCTTCTGTTGTTAGTGTTTTTTTAGCGCCCCCCCCCTTGTGATGGGTTAAAGGCAGGTCACATTTTGTTGTGTGCAGTGGTGTTCTTACTTGTGATCACAATGAGAATAAATTAGGTATGTTCATTAACATCGCAGCTGATATATATTCAGCTTCCTATAAAAATTAGGGTTTTTTTCATTTTCTTGTTATAGGAAAAATGCAGCTGCATATGAAAGAAAAAAAAAACACAGGATTGACGCATTGCAGACAATTTTGTTGCTTTCTTTATTTTTTTATACCAGCAGTCACCAAACTGGTGCTTGGGGGCACCTGGAAGCCCCCATGGTCTACCTAAGGTGGTGTTGGGAGGTGTGTTACAAAAAAACAAAGCTAGTCCAAAAGGCATCACAATGGTACTGCTCCTGTGCTTTTTGAGCAAAGGTCACTAATGATGTTCTAATGCAAACATTGTGGTCAGAAAAGTGGTCACTATTGTATGTCCCAGAACTTTTTATTTTAACATTGTTCTGTAAGCAGAATGCTTTTGCCAACAACTGAATACAGGGGTTGGTAAAGAATCTGACATTATATTATTTAATATTTGAGTCTGCAAAAGTTGCTTCATTACGATTTTCTCTAATCCTTTTCTTTATTTTTAACCAGGATGTTGAGCAGTATATGCTGCGCACTGGGACGGTCAACAGCATGGAGAGCTCTCACTCTCTGCCGTCTATGTCAATCAGCGCCAGTTCCCAGAGTAGCTCTGTCAACAGCCTGGCTGATGGCTCAGATGACAGTGGGGAGATGGCCATGATGCAGGAAGGAGAGCACACTGTCACCTCCAACAGCTCAGTACTGCACAAACCCCTGGTCAGTTCATCGTATTTACTGTAACTCAAGTCAACTCTTTCACACGAGAGGGCATGTTCCAGATTTGTGATGATTTGTGTGGTGTGCACTCAAAAAACTAAGTCTACCTCAGACATGACAACCTTTTAAAAAGCTTTTGGAGAAAAAAACTGACAAGCTAAAGTTGGAATGAATTAATTGAGTGAACAAATTTTGAGGTATCTTGTTTGTGATTGTAGCCACAAAAATAATAAAAGAAACTCAGGCTAAAATACAGAAGCAGTGTTGGTGTAACACCCACAACCATTTAGTTTACTCAACTAAAAGGGCAGAAAAACTATGGCTTTTGCCATTCAATGATAATTTGCTACAGTTTATATGCATATAAAAAAGGATTTTTAGTTCAGGTTGACAAGACAAAATTTGGTCTTCCTTCTTTTGGAGAAGATTTTGTATTTCGATGCATCTCTAGTTTTAAGTTTTTTATTTGATCCAAATCAATCATAATTGTTAATGTTGTCAGTTGATAATTTATCTCTTGTTAAAATCAAGCTCTACATTTCTTTTTGCCTTCCCAACCTTGTTCTATGCTGTAAAGAGCCATGACAACATATATGACGATCCATATCAGCCTGAAGTTGATGTACAACGAGAAGCTTCTGCCGGTGTTGGTGGTGGCAATGGAGGCGGTGGAGGAGGAAGGCGTCGCCGAGGCAGGGACCATTTTGCTACCATCAGAACAGCATCACTAGTCACTCGACAAATCCAGGAACATGAACAGGGTTCGGCCTTGAGGGAGCAAATGTCTGGGTAAGAAATGGAATGTTTAGTTCCTGGTCAGTGTTCGAGTAAAAGAGAGAGTGGGAGAATTGGAGGGAATAAATAATACAAAGAAGAGATATTGGTCACATCTAAGCTGGTGTTTGAAACAGTCAACAAACTGACCTCTTGCACCATTAACCAGGTACAAACGGATGCGGCGGCAACACCAGAAGCAGCTAATGGGCCTGGAGAACAAGCTGAAGGCTGAGATGGATGAGCATCAACTGAGACTGGATAAAGAGTTAGAAAATCAGAGAAACAGCTTTTCAATGGAGGGGGAAAAGCTTTCCAAAAAACACCAGGCTATCCTTGAGAAAGAGGTCAGCTTAAGGGGAGAAGATGTCTGATTAACAATTACTGGTCTCTTTGATTTCATCCTGTTTTAGTTTCTTTTTTTGTTATGTTAAATGTTCTCCTTTTTTACAGACAAAGGCTGTCTTGACTGAAGAGAAGAAATTTCAGCAGCACATCCTGGCACAGCAGAAGAAAGAGCTAACCAGTTTGCTGGAATCCCAAAAGCGTCAGTATCGACAACGCAAGGAGCAGTTAAAGGAGGTTAGTCTTCTCCTGGTGTTTCCACGGTGGAAAAACAATGCTAAATGAAAGTGGCATTTTAAATATTTACAATTTCCTTAACCTACTAACTACTTTCGGCTCTGTAGGAGCTGAATGAGAACCAGTCAACACCCAAGCGTGAGAAGCAGGAGTGGTTGGTGCATCAAAAAGAGTGTCTACAGCAGCTGCAGGCAGAGGAGGAGGCCGGTCTGCTGCGACAACAGAGGCAGTACTATGAGCTTCAGTGTCGCCAGTACAAGAGGAAGATGTTGTTAACGCGCCACAATTTGGAGCAAGACCTGCTCCGAGAGGTACATGTTAACATCCACTATTATACTGGTGAACCTTTAATTAGTATAGGCGCAAAATGGCAAAAGACAAGGCTCAAACAATTTACAGCAACCAGGCTTGGTGATGACTTGATACAAACAGCTCTGCTCCAAAAGTAACTTACATGTTATCAACTTTTAAACATGTTTAGATACAGAAGTCACCCCTATGACTCTATCTAGATAAATACATTCACTGCTTTTTGCTGAGCAAGATCTTTAGAGGAAAAGGTTTTACTTTTTTCCTAAATGGACATAGTTGTGAGAAGTTGCCAAAAATGTATCAAATGAAATACAAAAAGAAATGTATAATGAACAAATTTTTTTTTGTGGGGTTATTTTTAGAACTTATGCCTCTGCATAACCATAACAGCAGGGGCTGCTGACTGAGCCGGGGGAGCAGTGTGGGGGAACCATGCTCAGGGCACCTCTGCTGTAACTTGGTGGTAGGGGGATTCGATCCGGGAGCCTTGTGGACCCAAGTCCGCTTCCTTAATCACTTGGGCACCCACTGCCCCGTTTTATGTCAGACCACATAACTGAACAATTGTGATATAAATTACTACACTGTTAAACTGCATTAGGTCAACAAGACCACTTGCTTGTAGCTGTAAAGTTCTTATAAATTATTATATAGCTGGATTGGCTAGCACAGGACCCTTACCCTAAATTTTAAAAAATATATCAGGCACTTAAACTAGTTTCTGTGACTTTTTAACTCTTAAATCACCTGTCTAGGATCTGAACAAGAAGCAGACCTTGAAGGACCTGGAGTGTGCCATGCTGCTGCGTCACCATGAGTCCACACAGGAGCTAGAGTTCCGTCAGCTGGGTTTGGTGCAGCACACTCGGGCTGAGCTCATCCGCACTCAGCATCAAACGGAGCTAACCAACCAGATGGAGTACAACAAGAGACGTGAGCAGGAGCTTCGTCAGAAACATGCCGTGGAGGTCCGCCAGCAGCCCAAGAGCCTCAAAGTGAGTGTGAACACCCATATCCTGAGACAGGGGTGTCTCAAAAACTGCGAGGAGCTGAGCTCTAGGTGTGACTGTGAGGAGGAGAAGGACAAGGAAGTTGGCATGCAAAAAGTAAAAGAGCTGGTAGAGGATGAGAAAAAAAATGTTGGAGATGGGGTTGAACATGTAGATTATGTTTTCATAAGGGAGGAGCAGGAAAAGGAAGTGGGGAAAGTTTGTGAGAAGGCAGGTAACAAAGGTAATGACACTGAAGCTGAAGGTAAAGATGACAAAGAAGGTGAAGATGAAACAGAAAAGTGGACAATAAGTGGGGAAAGGGAAGTGGAAGGGGTGCAGTGGGAGTACAGGAAAGAGCAGAGTAAGATTGCTCACTCTGACATTCACGAAGAAGAAGAAGAAGAAGAAGAGGAGGGAAGAGGTGTGGCTGATGGCTGTCCCTCTGAGCTTATCCCATTCCCCTCCCTAGAAAAACAATACATCCACAAGCAAGACGTGGATGAGCTGTCTGAATTTTATTTTCCCGACATGCGAGATGAGCTGGAGACGATACCTATCCCGAGCCCTCCACCACCTCAACCAAGCCAGACGTCTCTGCCCTCATTCCTTTCTCATACCATCTGCCTCTTACTCTCCCTCTCTGCTGCAGCCCAGCCCTCCAACATCACTTTAATGCTTCTCTCTATTTTCCTCCTCTCTCTGCGTCGGTCCCCGCCTCTTCCCTCCCTGGCCTCCCTCATTCTCTCTGCTGAGCTGGTTTTCTTGGCTCTTTTCTTCTCCTACCTGTTCCTGCGGTCCTGTTGCTCTCTGTCTTTGTCCACATACCTGACGCTAAGCCTCTGGGTGAGCGGTTTCTTTAGTTTAGGACTCTCCTTCAGTCTTGGCATTTATTACATCCCTGTGATTTTGATCTCCGCCTCTTTCCTCACCTCTCCGTCTCTCTTCCTCTCCCTCTACTTGGTGGTGGTGCTTATCGTCAGGCCGACCCAAAACTACCTCCATCACGCACCTCGCAAAATCAATCGCCTCTGTATGCGAGTCCTATTCCGCCTGCCTAGACCACTTTTTGCCATGTGCCAGTCAGTCTTGGGCGGCATGGCTGAGCGGAACCTCTATGAGATGTTTCCAAAGGCGGGACGCAACTGGGGGGTGCGTCAGTCCAAAATCCCAGTTCCCCTGAAAAGCTTGTCTGTTGAGGTCCAAGCGGGCTGCAGGGGTGTTTCTCTGTGGGCCAAGTGTTTGATATGGGCCAGACGCTTCAGCAGACGCCCACTTGGAGTCCTCGCAGATCTCACTAACGCCATACTGCTAAGAATAGCCAGTTGTGCTCTTAAAAGGCTGCCCGGCTGTGTGAGTGTAAAACTCCAAAGTCTAGGCTTGCTGAAGAAGCAAGTGCCCAGCAGACTGCCCCGTCTGTTGCCCAGAGAGGAGCGGGAGAGGAGGCAGAGGGAGCGGAGGAGGAGAGAGACAGAGAGACAAAGGAGAGAGGAAAGGGAGAGAATGTTTCGTGAAGAGTGCAGGTGGGAATGTGAGTTGAGGAGAACCCCATCAGGGAGATTTGTTAGAGGGAAAATTCGTCCATGGAGGTAAAAGAAAAAGTGTTGGTGTGTTTCATGTTAATTGTGGGGCCAGTGTTAGGATGTCCTTTTCTTAATGGGACACATCCGTAAAGTTCTAAAATTCCCAGCCTGGTCTTGAGTTCCATTTATGAAGGACAAGGTATATTAAACACACATACTCACACAAATAGTGTGATAAGTGTGAGATAGTGAAGAGATAGAAGTTCAACTTATAGTTATGTGCTTTTTGTAAAAGTTGTTTTAAGTTAATTTGACTGTTTTACTTATCTCTTAATTTGTAAGACAAATGTTATTATGGTTGTTTTGAGACCGTTTTTGTGCAATGGTTGCTTTGTCTTTATATTGGTCTTATTTCAGAGGTTCTTACTGTTGTTGAGGCAGAGAGAAAAAAATCTCTTGCTACGGCCATTCTCCCAAAGCTCAATACTGTGAAACCAAATCTGTATCATTTCACTATGACCCAACGCGACACTAGCTGTCAGTCAATTAAGAAGTGCAATACAAGCCTGTGCAGTAAAATATGGGACCACTTAGAGAATAACTAATATTTGAAAACATTTTTTTTTTTTTTACCAAAAAAGAGGACTTGAAGTATTTGGAGATTCCAGAAGTTGTCACTGACTAACCTGATTTAAAGCAGCGGTGTCATTTGACATGATGGCAGAAAAATGTATATAAGACTTAACCCAAAGCTGGGAAAATGAACAATTGTCAGATGGGGTCTCGCTATTGCTCTTTATGCAAAATTTATGTAATGATTTACCATGTATACATGTAGATCTTTGAATGAAGAATCATATTATTATCCAGAAGTTAGGTTTGAACTGTTGAACACAAATATCAGTGAGGTTGCATTTTGAAGATGTATTTGAGAAAGCAGAGATATTACGAAGGTGAGGGTGTCAGGTCCATGTACTGTTATTTAACATTTGAGCTGAGTGAAGTTTGTGTGAAGCCATAGACAATATCTTAGAAGTACAATCATTAGAATTGTCCAAATTCTGAAGCTACTGAATGTAATAAAACGTATGCATGTCCATTTGTAGCGACACATGTATCAATTTGCACTGTCTCCAAGACAATCTTAAAGAGATACCAAATATTGTGAGAATAGATTACGCAAAGAAAACTATTTATGATCTGCTGATATATTTTATGAGGTAGTTTGTCTTTCTACAGTTAATCCATTGCAGCTCTTTACCAAGGTTGTGCCAAAGTCTACTAACATTCGGGGTTAACATGCCAGCTAGTTAGGACAGCGCGAGTAAGGGATTTTGTTTTTTTTGTACACCCTGTTTAGGGTATGCTTTAAAAGAAATTAAAGTAAATTACCGTTGTAATATCCATATAGTATTTTACATTTAGGGTTAGGGTCAGAAGGTAAAAAAACTTTTTTCTCTGTATTAAGTTAAGCTGTACAATATCTGTCAGAAAATGGGGAAATCAGATAGCAACCAAGCATGCTATATACCAGTGATAATCAAATGGTGGCTAGCAGGCCCAAATGTGACCAGGCAAACCATTCACTAATGCCTGCAACTTGATTTCAAACTAAGCATAAAATTACAACGTTAGACACTATACAGGAGATTTCTGGCTGTGACTAACAAATACAATTAGATGTTGTATATTTGTACTTTATACTTACCAGTCAAGTATAATTTCCGACGTTTTGCTTTTGTTAACAATCAAAAATATGGTCCAGGACTTAATATTAGAACATATTACATCCACTCAGGAAATGCTGCCTTATATATGGTTCACATTCAGAGTTTTTTTTTGTCAGCATAGCTTGCAGCTCTGTTTCAGTGTGTCGTACAATTAATGGAAACTTGAACTATCCTTTAACCAATCCTGAGGTTGATCTGCCCACTTGGTGGTGTGAGCAGTGTGATGGTTGTAAAGCCAAACAAGAAGAACACGTTATATTAACTCAAATATAAGTAGATATGTGAAATTGTATCCAGGGAACAAATAGCAGCACACCTGCTGGTGGGTTAGTTCAGATGTGACCAACATTGTCGTTCCAAATGTTGCCTTTATTTTTACCATTGATTTGCATTTGTTGTAGTTGTTTCCTTTTCCTCTGTTTGTTTACAAATTCTGTTTGTTTGTTTGTTTCAACACATCTGGGTTTGAGTTTCAGCAGTTGTATCACACTTGAGTTTTTTTTATTTTATTTTTATATATATTTGTGTGTATTTAATTTATGCAGTATTCATAAGACTGCCACTGCATTTTGGCATGCCGTACGGCTTTGTGCTGACAAAGCAAAATATATATTTTGTCGTACCATCATTATTTTTCTTTACAGAAGAAATAAATTCATTCTTTGTGTAAAACCATTGTCTTGTTTGTTTTTACATTTTTTTTGTTTCCCTTTTTATTTCTTTATTGTTTCATCATCTACAAGTGCTTTATCCTACATCATGTTTCTCCTTTTTTTTACCAAATAATATTTGCTTTACAGACTGACTATCCAATATATAGATCAGTGGTTCTTTAAATTGTTGGAGCTACCGAACCCCTCCAGTTTCATAATCATCTAACCCTACTGAAGTAGGGTGAGTTGGTGTGTGTTGACCTCCGTGGCAGACGTCCCAACCCCTGAGACCGATTCACCGAACCCCTAGGGTTCAATCGAACCAAGGTTAAGAACCACTGATATAGATCGATTGAAAGATTGGTAGAATTTTATTAATCCTTCAGATGTATCCTTAGGCAAATTATGCAGTTTATATGTGAAAATAGACCTTACATTAATAATTGTTGTTTTGTTTTAATGAGGTGCTAACACCAAATGAGTGTAAGGATTTCCAATTGATGCTTAAAGTGAAAAAGCAGTGATGGTTATAATGAGTTATACCATGGTTATTATTTGTAAAAAAAAAATATATATATATACATTTTTCAATAGTCTATTGAGTCAGTATGCATTTGTATAATTGTAAAATATGCAGAATTGATGGTAAGAAAAAGAGCAGACATCTTGTGTTTGCTGCATTGGAAGAGGCTACAAGTTATTTCACCATCATCTGGTTAAGGAGAAAATTAGTGTAGGGGTGATCATCAAGGAAGAATATGCAAGAAATGGCAGAGGTGAAATGACATCCAGCCAGGTTAATATGTGTAAAGATAGAAATAGAAGGAGGTGTTTAATGTCAGTAAGTGTGCTCCACTGATGGGATGTGAGTTGGTAGAAATGGAGAAGCTCTGGTTTTGGTTGTAGAGAGCAGCACCGGGGGGAGAGAGAGTGGTGATTGGTGCAGAAGAGGAAGGGAACAGATGTGATTAGGAAGGGCAGGTTTGGAGTTAGGGATAGAAACTTGGAAGGACAGACTGTAATAGATTTTGCATGGAAATGGCTGTGGTAAACACCTATTTCCAAAAGAGGGGAACACTGGGTGATTTATAAGAGTGGAGGCAGGTCCAGGTGAGAGCAGCGTAAGATGGTAGTGTGCAAGTTGATCATAGAGGTGAGAAAAAGGAAAAGGGTGAAGACAGAGAAGAAGATCATCTGGTGGGAGTTAAGGAAAGAGAAATATTATGAACTTCAGGAAGAAGAGAGGACAGTTCTGGGTCATGTGAAGGGATGCCCAGATGATTTGGAGACCAAAGATGCAGTGATAAGGGAGACAGCTAGGAAGGTGCAAGGAAGTGGTAGTGTGCAAGTCGGCAATTGGAGGTGAGAAAAAGGAAGAGGTTGAAGACAGAGCAGAGGATCAAGTGGTGGAAGTTAAGGAAAGAGGAATGTTGTAAAGACTTTGGAATGGAAGTGAGGGCTGTTCTGGGCTGTGTTGGGAAATTTCCAGATGATTGGGAAACCACAGCTAGAGTCATTAGAGAGACAGGTAGGAAGGTGCTAATAAGTGTGTCCTCTGGACGGAGATAGGAAGACAAAGAGACCTGGTGGTGGACTGATGAAGTTTATGAGAGTGTTCAGAGAAAGAAAATTGGCAAGAAGAGATGGGAGAGTGACAGAACAGAAGAGAAAACATCAGAGACCAGAGAGTGGACAAGGGAGGTGAAGACAGAGGTATATCCAAGGCCAAACGAAAAAACTTGAGGAGTTGAACGGGAGGTTAGAAACAAAGCAAGACGGAAAAAAAAAAAACGTACAGATTGGCGAGACAGAGAAAGTGCAGAAGAGGGGCTGAATAAGGACAGAGATGGAAATGTAGTTTTTATTGAGGAAAGTGTGCTGAGAAGGAAAGAGAACTTTGAGGAATTGTTTAATTAGGAAATTGAAAGGGAACATAGGAATGAGGAGTCAGAAACCATCAGGAAGAAGGTTGAATTGGATAGAAAGGATGTCAGAAATGCAGACAGACAACTTTATGGTGGAGGTGGAACTACTGTACATTAAGGGTCTGCCATGAGCCTCTAATGGTTTGATCTCTATAGATAATCTAGGACAAATACATTCTGAAACCACTACACATTTCCATTGGTTCAACAGCACAGCAGCAGAGATTTATATATATTTCTATGTATCTTACATTACTTTGCTTTATATAATATAGAAATATTATACTATACAATATATAATATCTTCTTCTTTCGGCTTATCCCGTTTTTCAGGGGTGGCCACAGCAAGTCAACAACTTCCATCTCACCCTGTCCTCCGCATCCTTAACTCCAACTCCAACCACCTCCATGTCCTCCCTCACTGCATCCATAAATCTCCTCTTTGGCCTTCCTCTCCGTCTCTTACCTGGTAGCTCCATCTCTAGCATTCTTCTCCCAATATATAACTGTCCCTCCTCTGAACATGTCCAAACCATCTCAATCTGTCTTCACGAGCTTTTTCTCCAAACCTTCCTGTCTGTATTGTCCCCCTGATTACCTCATTCCTGATCCTGTCCATCCTTGTCAAAGAGAATCTCAGCATCTTTAACTCTGCCACCTCCAGCTCTCCCTCTTGTCTTCTACCTATTCCTAGTGTCTCTAGTCCATACATCATGGCTGGTCTCACCACTGTCCTGTTAATCTTGCCCTTCACCTTAGCTGACACTCTTCTATCACAAATTACTCCAGAGACCTTTCTCCAGTTGTTCCATCCTGCCTGTATTCTATTCTTCTCCTCTCTTCCACAGTCTCCACTGCTCTGAACAGTTGAGCTTAAGTATATAAAACTCCTCCACCTTCTCCACCTCTGCTCCTTGTAACCTTACCATTCCACTGTTCCCCTTTTCATTCACACACATGTACTCAGTCTTACTATGACTGACCTTCATTCCTCTTCTCTCCAGTGCAAACCTCCACCTCTCTAGGTTCTCTTCTAGATGTTACCTGTTCTCACTGCAGATCACAATATCATCTGCAAACATCAACGTCCATGGAGACTCCTGTCTGACCTCATCTGTCAATCTGTCCATCACCAGAGCAAACAAAAAGGGGCTCAGAGCAGATCCCTGATGAAGTCCCACCTCCACCTTAAAGTCTTCTGATACAATATTGATATGGCCCTCTCTAAAAAAAGTTGGCAGACCTCTGATTTAATTCCATTTCCATACACTTTCTTATGATATTAGGAACAACTGTCTTTTAAATAGTTAATGTACATAAATAGTTGCAGACCATAATATTTTAAAGGTTTTATTAAGCAGCATTTAGTTATAGCAGTCTGACAATTGTAATCCTCAGACACTGTTATTCTTACAGTGTGTTTAAATAAGAATTGCTGCTGTATCTCTCTTCACTCTCTACTGCAGTCCAAAGAGCTTCAAATCAAGCGGCAATTCCAGGACACTTGCAAGATCCAAACCCGTCAATACAAAGCTCTACGCAACCATTTGTTGGAGAACACACCCAAGGCGGATCACAAAGCTGTGCTGAAACGACTGAAGGATGAGCAGACTCGTAAGCTGGCCATCCTGGCTGAGCAGTATGACCACTCCATCAATGACATGCTGTCCACTCAGGCTGTGAGTAAGGCAAGGAGATGTCGTTCACTTTACACTCGCACCACACCACCAATCCTGTGCCAAACCCGGGTGGCCTTCCCGCCCAACTGTCCTCCTACCAACCAGCTTCCTTCTGGGCCCCATTGTCACAGCTCATCTAAATCCACCTGTTAGAACAATGTCTTAAACTGTACATGTGTCCTCTCCTGAAACTGCACAATACACCTTGTAAGTAAATTAGAAACTTAACTACATTCAAGTGTATTTTGTCTCGCCATGTTAACCATACAGTCATGGAAAAAAATGATTAGACCACTCTGCTGTTTTCTTCAATTCCTTGTCAATCTTAATGCCTTGTTCCACAAAAGGTTTATCACCTGAGGGAAACAATGAACACAAAACCATGCAATGACTAAAAGCACTGTATTTGTCAGTACAATGTTATTGCTAGTGATGTAGGAACGGAAGTGATTTTTGTCA
>JAFBJS010010169.1:4632-98128 GCA_016785265.1 Paraplagusia blochii | reverse complement strand
GAGCCTTTTTTGTTGTTATTATATTTGTCCAGATTAATGTAGATTAAGTGGAAGCAGACTTTTAAATGGACAAGAAATTAAAGAAAGAGTGGTCTAATCATTTGTTCCATGACTGTATGTTCCTGTGTCTGTTAAGATTGGCTCCATCTCCGTCTGTGTTAAGTCATAAAGTAAATAAGACATACACAAAGTACATTTCTATTTATGCATACATGAATATACAGTATATTTAATAAAACTTAAATATGAAACTAAATATAATAGGAATGTTAAAATTTCACCATTTTACCAAGACCATAAATGAAAATCAAACAATACAATATATGTTATTATAAACATAAGCTACATTAAGGAAAATTAGATATGTATAAAACATTCAATCTTCTTATGAATCTTTTCATATTAATAATATTAATAATCATATTATTACTGTATATACAACCATCGGATGTTATATCAATCAATCAAATTTTATTCATATAGCCCACATTTACAATCGGATTTGTCACATAGGGCTTTACAGGGTTGGTAACATCCTTTGTCCTTAGACTCTCAGCTAGGGTAAGGAAAAACTACAAAGGGAAAAAATCTTTTCAACAGGGAAAAGATACTGATAAATTTTATTACACTCTCTCCTCATTGAACCCATAAAGGAACACTGATTATGAGGCATAGAAGAGAGAAATCATTGGTTGCACATGGTCACATCAAGCCTCAGTTTTCACAATGCTCCATTGTGTTTCTGACTTTTTAGCTGCGACTAGATGAGACCCAGGAAGCTGAGTACAAGGTGCTGCGGATGCAGCTGCAGCAGGAGCTGGAGCTGCTGAATGCCTACCAGAGCAAGATCAAGATCCACACGGACACGCAGCATGAGAGAGAGGTGAAGGACCTGGAGCAGCGGGTGTCCATCCGTCGTGCCCTACTGGAGCAAAGGGTCAGAAAGAAAATTACTCAATTAAATATTGTGCACAAATCTGGTGCCTTTTGCCACCGGTTGATGATGTTGTGACAGACAGTTATGTTTTTGTGTGCTTTTCTTGTGTGTATAAGTTTTTCCACATACGTGATCTACCAAAGATTATTGATCTGCAGGATAAGAGTATTAGACACTTTTCTTGACCAATTGTATCGGTATGTGTGTAAATGGATGTTTGTCTCTGTATGTCATGTGATGGACAGGAAAACCATCAAGCCCAGTCTCAGTGACTGCTGGGAGAGACTTCCCTGCGCAACCCTAAATAAAAAGCACATGGTAGAATATGGATAAACCAATACATCTGGTTTATTGAAGAAGGTTGCAGTCAGTAAAAAGATAGCTGATTGTATTAGACCAAAGACCAAATTAGACCTATGTTATTATTTAAAGTTTAGTACACAAGTAGGCTAAAGAATCCCCATTGCAGGATTTGTAATCTTGGTTTAGTTTGTGTTGCGCAAAAGACGCCAGGTTTCAAACAAATCATGCAGACAACCATGCACACATAAAGTTCTCCTGGCAGTGAACTTGCTTCCAAATTGTCAGAAAATGTAATTATCTTTGTTTTTCTTTGATCTGTCAAATTTCACTGGGATAAAAAAATACAGGAATAAAGTAGATTGTAAAGTCTGTTAGTACTATATAGTCTTTACATGCAATAAAAGTATTGGTCTGAATGTTATTTAAATAAATGACTGTTTATTAGCTTTTGTATACAGTGGCTGTAGTAGCCAATGCAGTGGGACCACGATTCTTTTTTAGTAGTAAAAATATATATAATGAAACGGACACTCAGAGTTTCAGGTTGGTTAATTGTTTGCCATTTTGCTTCTAGATTGAGGAAGAGATGCTGTCACTGCAAAATGAGCGGTCAGAGCGCATCCGCACACTACTGGAGCGGCAGGCCAGTGACATCGAGGCCTTTGACTCAGAGAGCTTGCGCTTGGGATTCAGCAACATGGCATTGATAGGTATCCCCAGCGAGGCCTACTCCAAACAGTGCTACTCCAATAACCCGGGCCCGAGCTCACGCTCTGCCAGTCACTGGAGTCATGGCATTCATCCACAAAACATGCCGCCCCCTCAGCAACATTCCCGCCGCAGCCACAACAGCAGTAGTGCCAGCGACCGGAGGGGCGAGTCGTCCTCTTCCACCCAGGGCTTAGGAATGGCTCTTGGTTTGAGGGACGGGAGGGAAGTGCATCACTCATCCCGATCCTCTGCCTCTTCTTCCTCTTCCTCCTCATCGTCTTCCTCCCACCACCAGCGACACCACTTGCCCCAGCACTACCACCACCAGAGCACGCCACAGCTGTACCGGGAGCGGGAGAGGGATCGTGATAGGGAACGGGAGAAGGACAGGGAGCGGGAGTGGGCCGGAGTGCGGGGCTCGGGAGGAGATCTGGCTCACCCACATCCTCTGCCCTTCTCTCATCACTTACCCTCACGCTCCTCCTCGCAGTCGCTGGCCATGTTACCTCCCCCACCACCTGCCCCTCCTTCAATCTCTGGCCCGTCCTCCTCTTCCTCCACTCAGGGCGGAATATATGGTGGAAGTGGGCTAGGTGTGCGTGGTGCCCCAAGTCTGATGGTGTTGAGAAATAGCCCCCAGCCACTTAGGAGGACGGCGTCTGGTGGCGGGCCGGGAGGTGCTGGAGGCGCCGACGGGGTCCTGAGTCGCAGCACTTCAGTTACATCACATATTTCCAATGGCTCCCACCTGTCTTACTCTTAGGCAGCAGGGACAGGTAAAATAGACATCCTAGAAAAAAGGAAAAGATTAAGGACAGTCGCTATCACAACTAACATGTCATTACCTTTACTTTCACTAGGAATACAACTGTTTGCTTTACACTGAAATATTGGGGAAAGTGCGGCTACAACCATATAATTCCGTCCTATTTGAAAATGGCCTTCGGATATATATATATGAAAAAAATTGACTGCCACATTCCAGCTCAGTATCAGCAGTCATGTAGGCTGTTCTACCTAACACTACTGCACTTGCGTAGCAGTAAGTTGCAAAGTGATTTACAATTGTTTTCTTTGTTGCAGAGTATGTTGGAGGTTTTTATTTTTTTCCCAAAACCCAAACAGTGTCCATTTTGGGGACTAAAATGCAGCAGGATTTGTTGTTTGTAAGAATGTTTAAGACGAAAATTAAGTGCTGTGGATGTAATCATACATGATTGTGCTGCAGCCTACTTCTTCAGACTCAGGGTGGGAAGAGAACTAAACTCCCATTCTCACAGGTGTAAAAAAAAAAAAAAAAGAACGTGAGGAATGTAATCACCACATTACTGACGTTGATGTCGGACTAAAAAAGTTTTGTGTTTAATGTTTGAACATTTCTTGCAGCCTGTAAAAAAAATAATATAGGAACATGTAAAAGGGAGGGTTTGAGCATTGTTTTCACCCCAAAGCTGCAGACAGACAACAGCAGCTGTCGTCTTCTATGATGTTCTACACTGGAATGGAGAAAGATGGAGGTTTGGGGCAGAGAAACGAATAATACAATGTTTGTTTTTGCATTGTGTATGTAAACGTATGTAGTCTGTAGTGTCCAAAAAATGTATAGGAAGCGATCCAAACTTGCACGTGCAGAGGGAAGAAAAAGGTTTTATTGAGTTACACAATTAGATGTTATTATTTGTTCAAGCACAGAAACAAAGTGTTCTGAACATCTCCATGTCTTTGACTTGGTTCCTGAAACGATATCAGAATTATCAGATTTGTATTTGACAACTTGAAGGATTATTTCAAACTGAATTGAAACTAAAGCGGATGTTAATAAAAAAAGAGACAGTTGTAAAATGCAGCCAGGATGAGGAGAAACATTATTGTACACATACTATAAGGAAAAACAAAAAAAGCTTGCAGGCATCATGACATATTGACTATCTTAACAGCTTAGGTGTTTTACTCCAATGCATGAAATTGATGTACAGTAGAAACATTTGTAAACATGACAGAATACATTTTAAAATGTACCTTACCTGTCCCCTGGCATTTCAGATCACTTGTTCCAAATTTGTTTTTATCTTAACTGTACATAGTGTTGGGAATATTACAAAGAAACACAGGCCATTTGGTTTTATAGAATTACAAAGACAATGTTAGAAATTTTGATATATATTCAAATGTGTCATAAATTCATGATTAAGAGCCTAAACTTGGCCTGCTTTCATGTCAATATTTCCATAATTTATTCCAAGCTTACTGTTGTTGTAGTCTTGTTAACATTTTTTTCTGACGACAATAAAATGCCCTACTTCTGACTGTAAAAAATATACATATATGACAAAAAATGTTAGACTGTCAGGTATTTTGTGTGTTCCGGAAAATACTGATTCTTAAGATGGAATTATAAATAATTGTCAATGTGTGTGAAACAGTAGAGTCTGGTTATACTGACACTTGTGACACCCACTGTTTGCACAAACTCAGACCAGTTCACCTTGATTCTCTCTCATGTGGGAAAACTAAAATTGGCCACTGGAATGTAAACACTGTTTTTACATTTTATTTAACTTCTCTCAGTTCAGGACAATTACTGTAGACTGTGAGAGGATGAGCGACGACCGAGCTGCTGTAATGGTGCAACCTTTGGCACGGCACAGCAGCAGTGACTGCAGAAGCACATCCTCAAACACAGATACAGGTCAGACTTTTGGTGCACATGGTGCTGAAATGAGGCTTGTAGGTCTATCCTCCAGCCATCTGGACTGCCGTGTTGTTTTTGTTTCTGGTTTTATTTATTAGTAATATTTTAACGGAAAATTAAAAAAAAAAAAGTTGCTCTACTCTTTGTATGACTCAGAAACACCAGCTAAAAACAATTCCCTGTATAACCTACTACTTTATGCTCGGTTGGAATCTCAGTGCATGCATAAACTACTTGTACATTGTAAGTGTAAAGGGTTGAAAATGAGCTCAATGTGGGAAAACCAGTGCGCTGGATTCAGAGGTCTCTATTGGTGTCAGAAAACTGTGAGGGAAAATAATCATGATAATGCAAACAAAAATGTAACGCAGGACCACGTGTCCGAGGTTTGTTGTTTTTTTTCTTCCTTTATCTTGTATTTGGATGGATGGGTGGAAGTTTATTTCAATCCAGTGATTGTATGCTTGACGGGGAGATGGTGAAACGGGCTAAAAACAATTATTGGAAAAAACATGGGTGATTAAAAAGTATTTTAAAAAGATAATAAATTGGTATTAACACAATCACTTATCTGGATCTGATGTATATGCTGTACAATTTCATTTTGAGCAAAAGTCTTAAGAGAGCAATTGATTAGCAATAGGTAGTTTGTCAATTAGAAATGTGTACACACCTCACCACCATGTTATTGCTGCATATTTATGCAAATAACCAAACCAGGACAAAGTAATGACATGTCAGTGACACTGCATTTCACAAATCAACACAATTTAAATTTTAGGACAATCTTTATACTTCTTCCCTCTGCCACTGAACTTTAAAAGTAATAAGAGCAAAAAGACAGAAGACATGAACTGGAGTGCTTCTACTGCCATGCTTAGCAGGTTTGTAGAATTAAAGTTCAATTTCTTAGTGAAAGCCATAGTGGAATTCTGCACTACATTCTTATCTGATTTTCCCCCTTCCCCTTGTATAAAAAAGATGTGTGTTTAAATAGGTTACAAAACCTTTGTGTTTAATAAGAAAAAATAGCTGTCAGGCATTTGCAACAGAAAATATTATTATATGATACATTTTCTTAAAGAAAAGCAGTTTCACTTCTGTCTTCAAAACAAAACCCTCTATCCAATCCACTATTTGCTGCACAGTTATAGTGCAGACTGTTATAATTCCCTTGTCTAACTGTGGAACTTGCTCATAAAAGATGGTTGCTACATATGAATTTAATCCTCTAATGTTAAAACACCATAATACTTCAGAAAATACAACAGTGACTTTAAGTGAATTCTCAATAAGATTTGTTATTGAACAAATACTGTAAAAATAGAAATTAAATACACATTTTAAACATTGCCGTTGTTGCTACTGTTTCACTAACTTGTAGACCAAAAATAATGGGGGGTCCATACACGTTTACCGTCTTCCTCGTCTATTGTTTACGTGCTAAATGGGTGAATGTGACATCATTATTTACAGGCCGACTTGGCGGATGTGTGCGCACAGCCCTTTAAGAGGAGTCGACGTTTTCTGTAGTTACAGGCATCACGGATTATGTGTCACGGTGCGTAGATGAGCTCCATCTGCTCGCACAACGCACAATAATAACGCACCGAACCAAATACTAGGTGAGGAGAAATAGTACACGCGATGTTTAATTTAATGTCGGCAAAATATGACGAGAGGAAGGGGAGGGTAGAAGAGTCCGGCTATGGGCTATGAGGCGGAAGTGAGGGGGAGCTCAGCGAGGAACAACTATCCCTTTAAGAGCAAGTGGGACATAGCGGTGCGAGGAAAGGAGAGGAGGGGGAGAAGAAAGAGGAATTAAAAAAGAAAAGGAAGAAAGAGACAGGGAGGGAGGAGGGAGAGCGGGCGATAAAAAAAGAAAGATGACATCCTCGCTGTTGAAGGGCCGAGGTGGAGCAGGAGGCTGCGGCCCGGCGAGAACGCCGCCCTCCGCCGTAACCGCTTGAATTCTACAACGAGGCTTCGACTAACACCCGAGTGGCCTAATGGAAGAAAACGGAAAAATAGATCCCTATATTAAAAACAAAGCACGAGCTGCGTGTTATATAACACATATCTGTTTTTGGGCGTAAAATAGTTTTATTTAATTTGCAATTCTAATGTTCAATGTCAGAGTTTAACACTCAACATTGCGCTGTTTTAGCTTTTTTTTTTAATGCAGTTCAGCGGTTTGTGTGATTTGAGTGACGTTACTCAGTAATTAAAGACAGAAAAGAAAGCAAAGGGGAAGAATCTGCTGCCGGAGCTGGCCTGTGTGTGTGGTTGCTGCTGCTGCGTACTTTCATGGACACAGCGCTAGGCTAGCTCACTGAGAATTACAGCTCCTTTTAACATACGGTTTTATTCAGGCTTTAGACGACAACCCGGAAGCCCCCTTGGCTGAACGGAACAGTGTCCGCGTTCGACCGACGTTGTGCCCGTCAGCACGATGCAAAGGCGGCTGAACGAGATCTCAATTACAAACTGACTTCATTATTTCCAACGCTGTGACGCAAAATGGATGCTGCCTGGAGCAATTTCCTCTTCCAGGTAGGTTCTGCCGAGCAGGCATGTTTCTGTTTCTGCTTGTCACTGTACGGCTGCCTGCTGTCACTGAGAAGAGGCTCGCGGCCTCCGCGATGGCCAAGATCTTCCAGGTATAATGAGTTGTAACTTGTGTTTACTTTTGTTGTTGATGGCTTTTCTTCCTCCCTGCTTGCCTCCTTCTACTTGTTTCTCCAGCATAATCCCACCCAAAACCAAGTGGAAGGGAGCCTCCAATCAGAACTCATGTCAGTGCATACGAGTTCTCCTCAATCCCCACCCACAGAGCACATAGTACAGCCTCCCTCCACCGTGGACACAGCAGCTCTCAATGAAGAGCCCATAACTGGTGAGTGACCCTAATTCTGAAAAGTACTAATTGAAGCAAAAACACACAATTAAGTTCATTCTCTAGGAATTATGGAGTTACAGACAGTGAGGGATTTAACCTTTGGTTTGGTGTTTTAGCAGCTGTAAAAAAAAAAAAAAACTATTATACAAAGGGGACAAATAATAATAATAATAATAATGCATCAGTTTTATACAGCGCTTTTCACTCAAAGACGCTTCACATAATAAGTTACACACACATACATACATACATACATACATACATACATACAAAGACATTGGGGGTTGGCGGGGAGGTCAATTATAATATGCGGTTTTAAACAAATGAGTCTTTATGGAGTTGGAGTTGAGGATGCGTAGGACAGGGTGAGATGGAAATTGTTGACTCGCTGTGGCAACCCCTGAAAAATGGGATAAGCCGAAAGGAAAAGAAGAAAGAAGAAATAAATGAGTCTTTAGACGGCTCTTGAAGTAGGAAAGAGTGTCCAGAGTTGCGGATGGCCAGGGGTAGGGAGTTCCAGAGGGTGTGGGCGGCAATGGTGAAGATCTGTCTCCAATTTTTTTGTATTTGGTTTTAGTGGCGAGTTTGAGGAGGTAGGGTAATAGTACACTAACATAATGAGACATTGAAATGTATATAAATGTAGTCATGTCACATTGAACAGCAAAAAGGGCAGTGAGTGCATTAAACATCATTTATTCCCAAGTTATTGTGAATATTTCTTAAGTTACAAAAAGTAATCAGAAAATCCTAAAATGAATATAGGCTTTTTTAACCAGATTCAGGTCTAATTACATTGAAAACTGTAAAAAAAGTGTTCTCTTTACATCATTTTTTTTCAGTTTTCTGTTTTGTTAATTATATTGTATTTTTGTTGCAAAATCATTTTGTTACCTGAAAAAAAAAAATATACGACTGTAAGCTCTCTTTGTTGGGAGGACTTGATTGATGACACGGCATTGATTCTCTGTTCTTCATGCTGATTGGCTTATACATCAAACAGCCTCTCAGTATGTGTTTTGTCTGTTCACCACACATCCACTTTGCTCCCCTTTTCTTTTGTTTCCTACGTTAGTTCTCTTCTGATTGGTAAATGTTCAACCTTGATTGAATGCCATAACGACGTCACACAGATGATGGTTACCAGCCTTTCTTTTTTACTCAACTTTTGATGCAAATGAATGGCCTTTTGATTAACAATCTATTTATATATTTTTTTGTGATTCACCTTTCTCTTTCAGTAAAGCAAGAGCCCCGACCAGCACGCGTGCCCCACATCTGTGCCATCTGCAACAAGCAGTTCAAGAACAACTACAACCTACGGCGGCACCAGTCTGTCCACACTGGGGTACGCATGAAGGACAGGGCCAGAGAGCAGGCGGAAGGGGAGAAGGAGGGAGCTGCCAGCCAGGTTGTCGTGGCAGTGTCGGCCCCATCAGTAATGGCGGTGGGGGTTGAAGGGAGTGCAGAGAGGACCACCATACCCCTGTCCCTGCTACACCTCTCTGCACCTCCCACACTCACCTCTTCCGGCATGCTGGTGGGTGCACAACAGCCCCCCATGGGTAGTCAGGATGGTGAAGGGGTCACCATTGCAAATGTAATGGCTGGTGTTAACCTCCATGCTCTGCCTCCTGCTGCTGTCGTCATGGCCACAGGGGCGACAGTACAGGTGCGTGAGGTCCTTGAGGAGATGGCTGTCGACAACCCCCAACTTTCAACCATGATGTTTCTTAAACCATTTGGACACAGAGATGACAAAATTATTTTCAATAGTGGTAAATCAAAGTCTACATTGGACAAACACCGATATAGAGAGATTATAGCTATGCTTGTTATAGTTCCACAGTTTAAGAAACATTGTGCATGAAGCTCCCCAAGCTCCCCTGCATGTTCTCTGAAACACAGACAGTAACACAGTAACACATCATTTCCACCAGGTTTTAGTCTAACATGCCAATAATTTGTCAATTATGGAATTATCTATTTTGCATTTTTTATATTTTTGTGTTCTCCAATATATGTTGTACACTCAGGTACAATTTTTAAAAAATGTCTTTTATTTTGCAGCGACCATCAAATCCTAACCCTAACCCGGTAAAGAAAAACCATGCCTGTGAGACATGTGGGAAGGCTTTCCGGGATGTCTATCATCTAAATCGCCACCGCCTGTCACATTCAGATGAAAAGCCTTTCTCCTGTCCCATCTGCCAGCAACGTTTTAAAAGAAAGGATCGAATGAGCCACCATGTGCGGTCACACCAGGGTGGAGTAGAAAAACCTTATGTGTGCCCACACTGTGGCAAGGCCTTCTCTAGGTGAGCATTTGGATAGAAGTGATTTCAAAGGCAAAGTGGCCTGTGTGTCTTCTAATGTGTGTTGTCCTTCTTGTTTTCTCAAGGCCAGATCATCTCAACAGTCATGTGCGACAGGTGCACTCCTCAGAGCGACCTTTCAAATGCCCAGTATGTGCTGTCTGTTCCCTCCACTGTTCTCACTCTGCGACTAAAAACTCCATCTGTTTCACATGTAGATTTATTTAGAAAAATTTCATCCTGACCTTTACCATTGATCATTGGAACAGATCAATACATTACTTAGTTTGTTTAAGTCTCACTCACCTGCCCTAAAATCTATTTTTAGCATAGTCATGTTGTAGCTTTTTGATAATCTTCTTGTTTCATTAGCTCATTCAGTCATTTCCACTAGAAACTAAATTAGCAGATTATCTTAAACAACCTGGGGTTGGCTCTTAGGATTACACAATCTTCAATTTTAATTAATTTATTTTCAGTTTGGAACAAGCAAGGTTTTATGTTGTGCCCAAATTTATCACAAGGGTGAATCTTTGTCCAGCTCTCAGCATTTGTCACATTTGTTATTTAAAAGGAGATGATGTGAAGTAGAGAGGAAGCTTTCAATGCAACAAATATGTGTGTATTACAATGCATGGCTCTCCCAAATTTTAAAGGTAATAAATCTGAGCTAATGTAATTTACCTCATTTTTTAGACTTGTGAGTCCAGCTTTGCCACCAAGGATCGATTGCGCGCACACATGATTCGCCATGAAGAGAAGGTTCCATGCCACATCTGTGGAAAGCTCCTGTCTGCTGCCTACATCACAGATCACATGAGGGTGCACAACCAGTCCCAGCATCACGCCTGCCACCTTTGCAACCGAAGTAAGACACAATGTTCCAGTTCTTTTGAGTAATAATTACTAATGCTTAGACCTGATAAGAGCATGCATCCTGCTCATATATGAAGATTGTAGATTTGTCACAGATGGATCCACTAAAAAGTAGCCCAAAACTATGAACAGATGAGTTAGCACCTGAAAGTTAGGGTAGTGTAAATGTGCTTCAGGAGGCATGATAACCAGAGTTTTGACCTGTGTAACAAACAATTGGTGACCTTGTTGATTGTGCCTTTAATCACGTGCCAACATGAAGCTGTTCCACATCTCTTACTCAGTTGTCTTTTCTGTTTTTCATTAGGTTTCACAACGCTGACGTACCTCCGCGTGCATGCCCAGAAACACCATGGCCAAGAGTGGAAGGAAAGCCCTGGGGGCTTTGGAGGCGCAGGCTCTGGCGGTGTGCTTGTCTGCCACTTGTGTGGCATCCACTGCAAGACACCTACACAGCTTCAGGGGCACATGGGCACCCACACCAACAACCAAGCTGCCCCAAGCACCTCCACCACTAATGTGGCTGCCAGTAGTTCTGTCACCCTTAGCAACATGGTGACCGCACCAACGGTGTATGTGACTGGCAACACAGTTGTGGACCTGCTAGTCACAGACTGCTCTAGCATTGCAGCTCCACAATCCCACAGTTAGCAATAGAGCTCAGCAATAATAACCTCAGTCCTTTTGCAGAGGGCATGATAAGAGAAGGTTGGAGATGCTCATAGATACTGATCAGGTTGAAGTTTATATCGTCATCTGTAGGTAGGTTTTTTTTATTGAGGGCTGGAGAGATAAAAAGCGATAGTTTAAATTTTATTTTTCAAGTTTTGTTTTTTACACATTGTCCATCCTTAATGGCCTATGCATGTTTCACTAAATCCTACATGAGAAACAAATTTGTTTCTGAGTTGCCGTTGCAGACAAGAGAAAATTTAAAGAATAACCATAGGTGTTTTAGAAAAATACACACTCATGTACAGGATATCTTAAGACTATGTTTGCTATGTTTTCATTGCTGCTCTACACAAAAATCCATAGGAAAGTGTTTAGCTTTTGGCCTTGTAATTGCTAATCATGACAATATATGAGAAATGAAATGAAAAATGACAAGTTACAGTATACCTGCTGGTGATTTAATGGATATTTGGATGATTTCTGTGATGCTTTAGTTCTTCAATTTGAATTTTGTAACCAATATCGGGTGTCAAGCCTATGGCATTAACATTTTCTCCAAGAGCCAGGTGAGCAATGCATAGCTAAAATGTAAGAATGAGATTTAATGAACAATGTGGAGGTGGGTTAACATATAATCCCGACCCCTCGCCCATCCTTGTTGTTTCCCTCTTCCTCTTTCATGAATTTTGTTTGTTCTACTATTTATCTCTCTAACCCTCTGAAATTGGCTGCTCTCTGCAAGTGCATCACGTACTGTATAACTTTTACACCAGCTCTAATCTTACCTCCATTTAATTGTCACTGAGAAACCAGGAGGCATGTGTTGAAGACAAACAGCAGCACTGATAAAACACTCATCAAGAATTCTTCAGTGAGGGACTGTATCTGCACCTTGCTAGCATGCTAGTTTGTTTTTTCCAACAAATGCATCCTTTCTTTTTCATTGTAATCCAAGATTCTAATTCATAAAATTTAAGAGTAAGTTAAGCTCAGAAAAGGTAAACATGCAAGCTGTGGTCAGCATGGAAACTAAAAAGTTGTTTCTTAACATTGGGATAAGAGCAACTTTGTGGTCAGGAGTATAAAGCATCTTACACAGAGTTGTTATTTGGTTCAGTGAAAAGTCAAAATGGGTTTGAGATGTTTCCCATTTTCTCGCTCCAAGTCTTCCTCTTCAAGTCACGCCATGATACAAACTGTTAATCAACACTTTCACTGACTGAAGTCACTCTTGTACCCGATAACTACCTTTCTGCATGAAGAACAAGCTTGCTCAGTCATGCTTATTGTTAGGGCAGTGTCATATTTCTGGAAAGCTATAGCAGTTCCCCTAATTTAGTCAGCTGTAAACAATATTTATAAAAGTGTTGAGTTTAAACATTGTCAGCCATTCATTTGATTGTAAATGTCATTGCCATATTTCTTTTTTTCTTTGGATCCTTTATTGTACAAGTCCACCCATTCTGCTTAGACTTAATTATGTTTTTATAGCACAAAGTCATTATGGTTCCACCAAAGTTGTGTGGAGACCTGCTCAGTTCACTTGTTTTAGTAATATTTCTGTTTTTGGAAGGGTGTGTTGTCAGAAAAATGGGCTTCTAAAATCCCAGGTCAGGCAAGTCCAATGCGAGTTGATAACACACCATGTGGTGTGTTATAATCAAGTCCCGGTTGTGTACTGGAGTGCTTTTTCAACCTTGTGTTCTTAATGTTAACTTTTAAATTGGTAGACATTTTTAATTTCTTAAAGAAGTGTGCTTCCTGTTGAGAAATGTAGTGACGTATTATTATTAAAGTTTATTTTAGCTTTTCTCCATTACACTAAGAAAGATAATACCTCTACTCTAGACTTCTGTACAGCTGTTGTGATACATCTTAATGCCTTATTGTACTCAACTGCATTTTAATTCTTTTATGAAAAAATATTTCAAATCTAGTCATGAATTCATTAATATTAATGGGATGTATTTATATTTATATTTTTATAATTCTCAACAGTATGCATGTCTAAAATGTTAGAGAAAAAAGATGCTTACAGTGAAATATTTTGTTTTTTTAGGTGCAGTAAAGATCATGTTATTATTTTGTAATTTGGACAGGTCAAATTAAAAAAGGGTAAACAATCGTCAATAATATGGTCTGTGTTTTTTATTTTTACTATTTTTACACCAGTGATTATAAACCTATGGCCGGTGCTCCACATTCAGCCTGGTAATTGGTCAAATAATGGATTTTCAAAAATAAGATTACTACTGGCAATTTGCATTACATGAAAAGTTGGTAGCAGCAGTAGCCTTGACTTACAACTCAACTCAGCAAATTTAATCAAATGCCTTAATTTTTTTGTAGGTCACGATATTTCCTCTTCTTTTATTCTATTTTTCTTTCACTTATCGTCTTCTATATTCTTTCATGTCTGAGTATAATTTACTTTGACTGATAAAACAGTGCAGTAAACTTATTCCATTGTCTTTATGTTTTCCTGTTTCCCTGAAAGACAAAGGTACTAAGTAAAGAAGAGCAAATGGACATGGTATCTGTCATTCACACACTGTGACTAATTATATTATAGCACTTTTAGTGTCAATCAGTCAATTAAAAAACACATAACTCTTCAGACACCTCAAAAAAACTATGGAGTAAGTTTTGTGACATTTCGGTCAATGCACCTATTGTATAAAACTTACCATATTCATGATCTAAAGAAATTAGCATAAAGCTAACAAAAGTGCAGGAGACAGGGACGAGATACTGGATGCAGCAACTAGGATATTTTAAGAATACTGCAGAGTCAGAGACGGTGACTGTCTTTGACTGACTCTTGACTGACCCGATCCATATTGCAACATGCTTATTTAGTTTCTCGTCAGGGGGGCTAGATGGAAGGTGTATTCATGTCTTCCATGCACATTTTTGTGAGTGCTTGGTTCAGCCAAGGACCAAGGTTTGGTCACAAGCACTGGCAATGCCCAAGGATGATACCTACGTGTCCAATAGTCCCTTTAACCATAAGGCAGTGGTTCCTAACCTTGTTGGAGCTACCGAACCCCACCAGTTTCATATGTGCATTCACCAAACCCTGCTTTAGTAGGGTGAGTCGGTGTGTCTTGACCTCCACGTTGTCTTGACCTCCGTGGCAGAGGCTCCATCCAACCCCTAGGGTTCG
This sequence comes from Paraplagusia blochii, assembly GCA_016785265.1. Classification (NCBI taxonomy): domain Eukaryota; kingdom Metazoa; phylum Chordata; class Actinopteri; order Pleuronectiformes; family Cynoglossidae; genus Paraplagusia; species Paraplagusia blochii. The sequence goes on along the minus strand of JAFBJS010010169.1, from coordinate 83,554 downwards.
ATCGAACCCTGGTTAAGAACCACTGCCGTAAAGGGAGAGAATTTAAGAAATAAGTAAACCGGAGAAATCCCAAAATGTAAAATATTATAAATAGAGTATATTATGCAGATTTCACGTACACTGCATAGAGAAAATACATGGATTGTATATTTGTAGTATATCGGAATTTCAAAGCAAATATTAGAACACCTTTCATCCTCCTATAGTGTTGTTCTGAGCTCTCTTCCCAGAATGTTCTCCCCCATCCCTGATAGTAAAACTACAGTTTCATCACAAAGTGTAAAACAATACACTTGAACGAAATATTGAAACTGTGATAACAATACCACCTCCGCCGCCCCGACCCACCATTCATACCTCTACATGTTTGACTGTGCTTTCACACACCTAACCCCACCTCCCTCATTATTTTTTTTTCTTTTCTGCAACAACCTCCTTTCACAGATATCGCTGCCTCTTTGAGATTTTTTTTTTTATGGAGTGGTCTGCTGGGGCAGCAGTATCACAGCTGCAGACAGGAAGAAGCTGGACAGACTGATTAAAAAAGCCAGCTGTGTCCTTGGATGTCCTCTTGACCCAGTGGAGGCGGTGGGAGAAAGGAGAATGGTTACCAAACTATCGTCTCTGACGGACAATCCCACCCACCCCCTGCAGAACACCATCACAGCACTGGGCAGCTCCTTCAGTAACAGACTGAAACATCCCAAATGTCTGAAGGAGCGTTATCACAGGTCGTTCGTCCCTACAGCTGTTAGACTGTACAACAAACACTGCTCACAATAAACCACAAATAACCAGACTCGTGTGCCATCTATCCCATCTATGTGCAATATCCATCTATAATGTCAATACCATTCTGTGTATATTTTTGCCTTCAGTATACAATGTACAGGATACAGTCTATTTTAATAATTTTTAATAAATTTTTTACATTGGAATTTTTTGTAATGCATGTTTATCTATTTATCTTTATCTTTTCTAACTTGCCGCTGCAACAATGTAAATTTCCCCATGTGGGACAAATAAAGGACTTTCTATTCTATTCTAATAAGTAACAGAACTCCCCAGTAATCAGTTAGAACTGAAAAAGACTTGTTGGATGAAAATGATGGATGTCTTCAACAAACCATGTCCAGTTGCCTTCAAAAAACTACTTTTGGATTCAATGATCTAGATGACTGAGAACCTACACAGTCAAGGAAATGAAGGAAAGAAAGCAAACTCCTTGTCATCGTGACACTGACACCACTACACAGAACGAAATGTGACCTCTGCATATAACCCATCACCAAAGTGAACAGTGGGCAGCTTTGAACCCGGGGATCTGTGGGGATGGTGCCATACTCAGTGGACATCAGTCGTAACTTGGCAGTTCGAACTTGGAACCCACCGGACCCCAGTCTGTTTCCTTAACCACTACTGTCAAAGGAAATGGTTGTTGGCTAAAGAGTTTTGGTAGACAACTGGACATAAGATTTTGGGAAATTTTTCACCTCTCATCCAAGAGGCTTCTTCACTTGTAACTGTTGGCTGGGAGAAACAGAAGCTACATATATCCTGTGAGTGAGGAGAAAAAGGTGTATCAGGTCCCTCCTGTTGGGTTCACATGTGAAGTGTTAGATGGGTTCTTACGGTCTTCATATATGACCAGCATATATTCTTCTCTGACTTCAGTAGTGTTCAGTTTGTAATTGACTAAAAAAAGTTTAACTTTCACTCTACTCCAGTTGAAATTACCTGCAGATTTTGCTGTGACTATGAAATCCATGAAGTAGTAGAAAAGTTAATAAATATTAAATTTAAGAATTATTAGGATTGCGCATTTGTTAGATTAAATTTTGCACCAAAAAATGAAATGACGACACGTTATTGGTAGTGAAAAAAAACCATAACATCTGTATTCATGACAGCATCTGCAATCTGGACCTGAGTCGGCAGCTCGAGGCAGGTCCTTGCTGCTGCACCAGTGTCGACCTCACAGCCTCTTCTCTACTAGAGATGCACTATAGAGCGGCGACGATGACGGAGCGGCAGAGCGGCTACGCCAACGTCGCTTAACACCCGGAACCACGCCGTCGCTACTCTGTCTCCTCTAAAGCTTTTATTTGCGTGTACTGGCTCCATACGTTTGTAGTCACCGAAGCTGTCCGACTAGGCTCCTTCCCCACATATTTTGATCCCACTTGGTGCAAGCTAGCCTTGGCCCACTGCAGCTCCGCTTCAGACCTTCAAGGGCTCTCATAAACATGCGGATCGTTGAGGCAAAGAGCCCGAGGACTCCTCAGACATTGAACGCTTTCTGCTGGACCAGAGTTTCGACCGGCCGCTGACCCACTCACCGCAGACTCTGTGTAAATACTGCCTTTTCGTCTCTTGTGAACTCTTGAGTGTGTTAGCCTGTCGGCGTGCACCACTGACAGCTACAAACAAATAAGAGGCTAACAGACCAACCGCAGACGTGGGCATCGGACAGCATGTAGACAGTGTCACATTGATGTCTTGCGTGTTTGTCGTATTTAGCAACATTAACGTGTTTAGTATTTTTATTTCAATTGTTGCCAACAACATACATAGCTGTGAGATAACTCAAATGCTAAGGCTAGTGTCATTGTTAGCTTCGTTGAGCGGCGGATGTGCCATGCTCACTGCGGGCCAGCGATGATGTGAAACAAACGGTAAGCCGTATTTACTCTCTTAGAAACAGACTCGTATCGGAAATCCCAGTCAAATGAATTTTGGTGGCGGAAAGTGAATATCTCTCTAACAGTTAACGTTGGTTGTTACTACTGCTGTAAAATGTGTTAAAGCCTCAAATAAACATAGAGTCCAATGTCTGAACGCGTTTAACGTGTGCCCAGGATGATCGCTACGTACATGATCCGAAGTTGTTGTCAACGCTGACACATATTCCGATGTAGATCATCGGCAGCGGCTTAACATGTAACCATTTTGATGTCCTTTGGGTAATTAGTTCATTATCTATGTAGACATATACGGGTCTTATTAGTCGACGACAGTTCACAACATAAACCTCGGGAAGCAGCAGCTAGAGCCTGTGTCGATAACTTCGACGTTTAGGATAAAAAGCGCATTGCGCATTTTGCTAATGGTCTTCAACTTTTTAATGAGTCAGCTAGTCTAGTTGCAGCTAAGTGCAAAACCGCATGAACGTGTCCGCGTGGTTTCCTATGGAGTGGACGAAGCCCATTGTGTCAAGTAAAATGTGTAGGCCAAGGTTGTGATGGGCTTGCTGTGTAAGTCAGCATGTGGGTCATTTCAATTCCGAGATGGAGAAGTGATCACATGCAAAGATCAAGAAGATCGTCACACGATGTCACACGTCTTCTACTGTAGGTCAATAGTTGATATGGTACCCTTACCAAGGTTAGGTTGGCTTAATAAATCGGCGTGTATTGTTGTTTCAGATCTTCTGTACCAGGAAACGAGACATATTTGGGGACAGTTATCTCTTGACATTTTTTGTAAGACAAGCTATGACAGTATGACTATTCTCTTACAGAGCATTTTCCACAAAAACTTCAAACTCTGAAAAATCCTTCTAATTTTTTCCCACATATTTTTTTAGGAAGCACACGTTATATATACATATGTTCAACTTGGTAAACCATTTACATTACTAAAATGACATACTTATATCATGGATATTGTTGGTTTTCTTAACTATTTTGTTCCTCTGCTGTTGATTTCATTGGTCCCTTACATTTTTTTGGCTGGTATCAGTAATTTATGTGGTGCTGTCATTGAAAGATTTACAAAATATATTATCTTTTTTATTCTGCTATTATTTAAAAGTTGACAGAGAACCTTTCAATAAGAAGTGAGAGGAAATAAATTAGTGAAATATTTTGAGTGAAGTAAATTCATCCAAAAATATTCCCAAATGAACACAAGGAGAGATAATTATTTTCTTTTGTCCAACTGTGTTACTGTACCAAATGACCTACAGACTGTCACTGTGTCATAGGTTGTCAGTTGAATTCTAAGATTTTTGTTTAGAATTCTTGGTCAGTCGTCATTGTTATTTAATTTAATGTACAGTTGTAGTCAGTCCTGCTCAAAAAAAAGCTAGCTAAAAGTGGTCAATGTCAATATTTCATGGTCACACTAAATGTGGGCAGCTCATCTCCGCCTTGAAGTTTGGTCGTCATAAACTTCAACTTCAACTATATTTATTTAGAGTGCCAAATCATAGCAACAGCTATCTCAGGGCACTTCACACACAGTTACAAATACAAAGAAAAATATACAAAACAAACAGCCCTTATAGACCCAAAAAAAACCAGGCAGGAAAAAAGGAAGAAACCTCAGGGTGATCGACAGCGAAGGGGACAAAACTTACATTTGTGCTTTTGTCAGATGATTTTAATTTGTAAGTTTTTTTTTCTTCGTGTTTAAAAGGTTATTTTAACTAGAAATCAACATTTTATGTCCAAATGGGCTGAAACACAACATTTCAATTGGCTATTTCTTTTGTGTAGGAGAGTACCTAAAAGAAACCAAAATAAATAAAACTACAAACAGATAGAATGAGCATATTGTCTGTACCATTTAAGTTCAACAGTAAATTACGGAATAAATGACATTTATTCACTCTTTAGATAAACATTTCCAGAATTATGATCTCTAAATTTATATGGCTAAACTAAGATATTATTCTCCAATGGTCATCAGGTTTACACTGGGAAATAAGAGGATATATTTGTATTTTATGAAAGCAGGATCTTGACAATAGTGGGTTTACATCAGCCCAAGTAGATACTGTTTTTTTATAATAGTTAACTGCCCTGATGTCTGGTTTGTTGTAGTCCTCTTTTGGGTTGTCTTTACTATATCTATACATGGTGACGTCTGATACTGTGTGTTGCATGTTATCTAACTAAACGCAGCCACATAGGAGTGTCAACATGAGATCAATTTCACCTATTTTATGTTTTGTATTTCAGAGACAAGAGGGTGGCAGGACTCTGAGACTGGATTGCCTGCTGGACTTTGTACCACTCAGACAAACCTTCAGGGACCATGTTGACCATTCTCGCTGCTGGGTCTGTGTTCTTTCCAGGCCTCTTCTTACTTTCCAAACAATGCCTCAAGTCCATCCCAGCACTGAGATGGAGCGAAGGAGATGCAGTCATTGTGTCTGCCAGGTTTGATAAAGTTCCACTTAATTTAAAAATGCTAAACTGCAGAGATGTTTATACCTCCAGGCTCTTGTAAAGCATTTTGACATTGTTTTGCATCATTTAAAAAAAAAAAAAAGAATTACTGTTAAATGATGGTCTTTACTGTAGTATTTTTAACAGAAAAGAAAATTGAATACTTAACTGCTTGTCCATGGTCCACAGATTGGTGTCGTCAGTCCAGGCTGTCATGGCTTCTTCCGCTGGCTACATCATTGCTTCCTCTTGCAAGGATATCATTGAGGACCAGTAAGGAAACATATACTAATGTTCAATATTTAGTGGCCTATCAAACTTTCTAGCAAATAACACCTTGTGTTATTTTTAACGAGGAGAGGTAATTTTGGTGTTTCATTAACAAGACTTGTATATAGTGGAAAGAATTTTTAATTTCACTTTTTGGAAGTGAATTTTGGAAAAGTTAATGTTTTTGTTCAGCAATGACAGAGCAACACGGCTTGCAACATGCAAACAAGTTTCTCACGTGACGAATTCAAGTTGGCAGATCAAAGATTAATTTTAAAATACAGTGTAGACCAAAATACCAGATTTTCAGTAATATAAGTCACCAAATCATTGAATCATGATCTAAGCTTTTCTGATTCAAACACCATTTAAAATTCTTTTAATTTTTTAGGGCTTTATTTTTAGTTGGATTAAACCTCTAATACTAGTGCTAAGTAATATATGACTTCACATGCTCAGTATTTTCAGACTAATCGTTCCTAGAAAGCACTCTAGGCGTGTGTAGCAGCATCTGTTACTCCTATATATTGCACTTTTTTTGCATACGTTGACTGGTGCAACCTATAGTGCTAAAGAACTGAATTGATGAAAGACAGTTGGTTAATAAAAAACATGTAATAATGTAATAAGTACTGTAAACATGTAATAAATACTGGGATTTGCCTGATCGTTCACTCTTTATGCTTTGACCTACTAGTAATAAAGCTTTATTTGCATTGCACTTGCACAACAAAATATAGAAATGACCAAATATGCAAAACACCATATGCACACCTTTTTGCGGACAAGCTGTAAGAAGCCCCATCCATTTTAGCAGAGCCTAAAGTTAAAATGTAAAAAGGCCACTCACATTTTAGCTTCAGGCAGTGTGAGTGAGTATCTGATTTAAGACAAACTATCTTTACTTTACTGTGAATGAACACATAATTACCATAAGTTCATTGATTGAAAACCTTAGGTGTTTGTTGGAGGAAGGAGGAAACCTTAGCATGGATGAACAAATTCATTGACTAAATAATAAAAGGTTGATGTTTTTTTACTATAGGTTAAATTTCCAGTTTCATGTTTATAAGCCCTTTCTCCTCTTGGGCACACAGGCATTGGCTGACCAGCACGTACATTATGTTTGCTGTTCCCTACTTTGTGTATGACATCTACGCCATGTTCATGTGCTACTGGTACAAGCTGAGGGTGAAGGGGCACGAGGAGGCGTCTGTGGCCCCCCAACATATGAGCACTGCTCTCACCAGCTACTTGCGCCGAGAGTTCCTCATGGTGCTTCACCATGTGGTCATGGTCACTGTCTGCTTCCCAGTCTCTGTGGTAATTGTCACACATTGTCTTTTTTTCTGATTTTATCACTGCAACAAAACACAAGTACATTAAAAAAAGGCATTTTTGTGTCAAAGCACAATGTATGTTTATAATTTTCAAAATTTTAAGGAAATTATATGTTGCAGTGTTAATTTCTAGTTATAGACTTAAGTCTTAGAAATGATCAGATCAATGTTCTGCAAAACTAACTTGAACCTCAGGTACTCTGGAACATCCAGTTTTTTTTGTTCCAGGTCTAACTCTGCCTTAAACTTAAATTTTATTTTCTGCCTGGTTTTACTAGCAGCCATTTGTCTCTGTTTAACACTGAGTATTTTACAAAGTAGTCTTTATTTACTTCGCGTAAGAAGTTTGTAGCACTCAGTTGCTCACCACTATTTAACGCACAAAAAACATTTTGTTCAGAATGTGGCTGTTAAACAGATGGGTGAACAATCCTGCCCTACTTGGTCCTTTTATTTGTTTTAACAAATAGCAATGACATTGCTAAGTGAAAGTAAATTGATTTTCATAAATGTAGCATAATATATGCCCGTTAATCCTTTTTTTATTGAGGTGAAAAAATTTGGGTAAATAAATCTTTAAAAAAAAAATAAAACCATTTTGGCCTCAATAGAAAAATAACTTCATAATGTTGTTAGTATGTCGATGTTGTCACGTTTTTACAATTGTAAGTAAAAGAATGTTAACTTTGAGTTGTTGAAGTATTTTATTATAATGTTATCTCTCATTTTCAACTATTTCTAGTTTTGGCGTCAAGGAAAGGGAGATTATTTCCAGGGTATAATGTTCATGGCTGAGCTCAGCACTCCTTCCGTCTGCTTAGGAAAAATACTAATCCAGGTGAGTGTTTTTCCTGTAGGTAGTGGAAGAAAGGTTTTCTGCATGTGCCTCGCGTCCCTCGCTGCCCTGCCTCTGCCTCTTGTAGATTGTTGAACAGCTTTAAGCTAAGGGCCTTGTACAACACAGGTTACAACAACTTTATTATTTAACAGTCAATAACAACTACAACAATGATGTGGTTTCTGTTATGGTGACATGTCCTTTTAGCCTATAGGAAAGGGCTTTTGATGCGCTATCTCCCTGCAGCAGGTTTGCTGTTTAGATAAACATCTCTTTCCTCCCATGGCTCTCACTCTTATTCTTTTTGTATTATGCATGCAGGCATTGTGCACGCAGGCATAGTGTAACAATGGGCATACAATATGTGTGTGCCTACATTGACTTTGCTAACGAACTTTCTTTTGCCTGACCATGTAAAGTCATACTGCTGTACAATCATGGCATTCATGACAAAAAATAATTTTTATTTATTTTCCTATTTGTCTTAGAGGTCTTGACAAACTTGTGTATTTTGACGAGACGTACCATCGGAAGGGAATAGTAAACTAATTTTGCTGGACTTTCTTTTCAATCCCAAATATCCTGAATATTCCCTGGGACTGTTTTTCTGATCCCTATATCAAGTTGCAATTTGATCACTATAGTGATGTACAGTATATCATCATTGTAAATAGAGTAGTGTCTTTGAACTATATTGATTATAATGCCATTTCCATGCCTGTGTATAATCTTGCAGTCTTTCTAGTAGTATCTAAAAGTACTTCTATTGTTTAATAAAACAAAAATTAATGAAAAATTAATTTACTCCTACACGTAGTGGTCCTCACACCCTGTCTCGCTCATTCTCTGGCACATGGTTAATTTACTAATTAATGAATTAATTCATAAAGAATATAAAATGTTTTTGAACTGTAACTATAATATTAATAAAAAAATGTATATCTTCGTTTTTGATGTGAATACTAATTTAATGAAATAGTATATTTTTTAGTGGGGATGGAACAAATTAATTGGTTTTCAATTATTTTTAATGGGGAGAATACAATTAAGATACAAGCAGATGGATGAATGAGGGCAGTGAAATATGAACACACGTTGCTGCTTTAATAATTTTACCATCTTCAGCTTTTACCAAACTCTACTGCCTGCCTCTCTCCCTCCTCTTCTTTACTTCTCTTCTCTCAGTACAAACAGCAACATACTCTCCTGCACAAAGTGAATGGAGCTCTAATGCTGATCACTTTTTTCATCTGTCGAGTCCTCCTCTTCCCTTACCTCTACTACGTCTATGGAAGGTATGTTTTTCTATCTTTCTGTCTTTTGTTTTTCTGGAGTCCTTCCTCCTTACCAGGCTGACATCAGTAACTTTATACACTGCCAGAGTCATTACGTTCTGAACTCTGCTCATGTGCGATTAAGTCTGTTTACTATTTCCCCCTTTCCTTTGGTTGTTTGCAGGTATGCCTCTATCCCGTTTCACAAGGTTCCGTTCTCAGTGCCGTGGCACTGTAACCTCGGCGCCACTCTGCTCATGGCTCCCCAGCTTTACTGGTTCTCCCTAATTTGTAGGGGTGCTCTGCGACTATTTACTGGCACCTCTCGCTCTCAGAGGCCACGCTCTTCGACTGCCGCACCAAAAGAGAGTGAAAGGGGCAGCAGCGCGTTGCCTCAGCCTGCCAATGGCTACAGCACTCGCTCAACAGAGCACGAGCTGGCCACTCACTGAAAGGAGTGGAGGGGAGGGGAGGGCAGGAAGGAATGAGGGAGGGCAAATTTTCTTATAAGTTTGTAAAACAATGAAAGCTGTGGTGGGTAAAAGTCAGACTTGACACATGTAGCAATATGATGAAAGCTACAGATAATGGCCTTGAGTACTGCTGAAGACTCAGGTGCCAGTCATCACATTGAAGCATGGGCCACATTGGAGCAAGTTGGTATCCTCACTTTTCACGCATGCAAATTCTTTGGGCACATCTTAAACAGTACCACAGAACCAATTTACTCTTTTCAACCTTTTAACTCCAGTTGTCCATTTAAAGTCCACACTCTACATAAAATCATATGTCAGAGGGCACACAAGAAAGTAATGGATACATTCTTTTTTTCACTTTGATAAAGCTACAGGACTTGCAGTACGGCAGAACAGCAGAAGAAAGGAGTAGATTTTGTTTAATCATGCAATTTTAAAATGTCTTACAATGTGGAATTGAACAATTTAGCAAACAGTGTAGGAGAATGTTTTGCCAACAGAAAATTTTCCTTGCGGTAACTTTTAGGTGCTCCAATGGTACATCAATTTTTTTAATAAGCTGTTTAAAAACCTCAGGAGAGATGCGAATAACAATAGTTAAATACATTTTTAAAAAAGATGGACATACAGCAAAAGACAGGATAGTACTGTTGTCTTACACCAAGATAATCTGTGTTTCCCCGTATGGATTATGAACTACAATTAAGGCATTTTTATCCCGTCCAAAAACACTGCAGCATTTTTATAATAGGATATTTTTAGGGACTGCATCAATGCAGAGGTTTGAAACTAACTGTTTTCAGTGACGTTTATGTTTGAGTTGTTGTTTTTACTGATGGGACATTTTACACTGAAACACACTGCATTTTAGTACACATCTTAGATAGGCTAACATGGCATTACACTCATCAAACCTCCACTGTGGTCCAGACTCAATGATGTGGCTACTGGCCAACATGTGCTTCAGCTTCTTGGCGGATAGGAAACGAATGAATGGTTTTTGCACACTCAGTATTCAAAGATGTCATCAGGCACTGTGACAGGAGGGAACATGCACTGAGCTGAGAGGAACTCGCCTGGATGTATAGAAGCATAGGTGGCTCTTTTTCTTTAACTAGATCAAAGTATGTCCTCTCTGAAACTAGGAATGTATTATATTGTATGTTAGTAAATTGCTGTAGATAGAGGGCCCTCATTATGTTGAGTAATGAAAAAGACCTCGAAGTGAAAAAAAAAAAAAACAGGCTAAGCAGTATTTTGACTTGTTAGTGTTTATGATCTGTATCCTCTATGTAGTCATTGTCACTCTTACAAAATATAACCAACCTGCAGACTGACTCATCTTTAGAAGGGAGGTATTGATGCAAGACTGTATTTCCTGCCTTATCCATTTCCATTTGTTTGTGCTTTTGTGTTTTTGTATCATTTATTTGTCCCCGATTTTGATGAAATGAGCGAGATTTCCCTCTGTCAGAGCCATTCGATTAGTCTATGTCAAGTCAGTATTACTTTCTCGAGTTTGTGTTTTATTTATTGATTTTGTGAAGAGTATTGTTTTAGAATTTACATAAATCAGTTTCAGTTCTTATGTAGGCAGCTGACCCCTAAAGTTTAATCATTGATTGAATCATAAATATTTCGTTGCATCCTGCACTTATTCTCCATGGACATAAATGGCTGGCCTAAAAAGAGCTAGTCTTTTATCACTGAAACCATGTGATTTATTTTTGCATTGCTTTGATCAAATCAATGCAATCCAAACTTAACAATAGAAATGGAAGCAAAAGAAAAAAAAAATCTGTGTCTAGATGTAAAATGACAAATCCAGAACCAAAGGTATCAGAGCCTAAGTGTGCTGTCAGTAAAGACACTGTGAATTGCAGTGGCAAAATTATTCTTAAAGGTGTTCTTTTGTTATTTCCTCCATTGTAATTTAAAATATTATTCTGTGTTTGGCATTTATTTGTCATTGTCAGGATTTTCTTGGGCACATCTTACAACAGTTTGAAATATTATTAAGATTTACACCAGAAATACCAGAAACTGGAAAGGTTTTTAGGCCTGATTTGCAGACAGTCACTCTAAGTGTAGTTTGTTTCACCAGTTTGTCCCCTGAACTACTAAAAGTAATTACGCCGAACCTCTTTTAATCTGTGATTGGCTGCATTGCATTCACCCAGAGATTAATGATGTGCCAACTAGCAAAAATCTTGTTTTAACAAAAACATAATCATTCCCTTGTGTTAATGTTAAGTGTGCAGTACATGCTACTGTAAGTTATTTCGATGTTTTTGTTATTTAATTTAACCCTATAAACCAGGTTGGCGTCCATGAACCTTGTAACTCTGTGAATTGCTCTGATGTTTAAACATTTGCTGGTTCCATGAACCATTACTGAACAAACTTTTCTCATTTGTATTTTCATTTGTTTTTTTTTTTTATTTGGTTATGGTTTTGTTTTGGATAATTGAAGCAGAAACACTGTCCAGGAAGAGGGTCAAAAAAAAAAAAGCTCAGAAACAATTGCTTTAGAGCAGCGTGTGCCAAAACATCTAGGTCAACCGTGGGCATGTCGGACAAAGAATATTCATTCCGTTGTCCCATAAATAAATGCTATACTGCTTCTCCACAATACTAAAACTTTCAACTGATGTACTGTATATTCCACAAAAGCTTGTTATTTATTTGTAAGTATTTATTTATTTATTTGTTTTGTGGTTTTAAAATGCATATTAATGCATACACACTATACTCTATGCTTCTAAGCCTTAAATGAAGGCTGTATTGTTAATCAAACCTAGCAAAAATATACTTATCTGTCCTGAGTCTGTCTTGAGTCTCTTTTTAACACAAATCATCTAATTTGGTTCCTAATACTCACACACCGGTAACAGGGTTCTATAAAGGTTGCCTCTCAAAATCTAAGCACACACAGAATGGCTTAATTCACAGACGTATCTCACTCACCTATGCTAAAACAGCGGAAAGGCTACTTATCTATCTATATATATATATATATATACACTGTATATAAAGATTTTAAGATTTTATAAAGAATTTACCGGCCTTTACAATGAATAATTTTATCAACTTTGTATGTGTGCAACACGTAGGTAGCCGGTATATTGTTTTGACAAAAGTTTTTACGCCATATGTATGCACTTCCTGTTTTTACTTTACCCAATTTGTTTATTAAGGAAAAAGCACATATCACTTTTCACCTATAATACAATATTGTTGTTCAAAATATCTATTTTGGTGTAAATACTATGATAGTAATATGGCAGGATAGTCATTAGTACTGGAAACAACAGCACCTTTATTCAAAAGTTAAAACTTCCATGATACAAAACTCACAAACATACAAAACTTTTAAAACCTCAGAGAGATAATGTCCATCCTTTGACTGTGATTAGTCTTGGTCTTTCAGAACACTTCAGTACCTCCTCTGTCTTGGGGAGAAGATGGTATTGGGGTTGCTGTCTCGCTCCCTCTCCTTTTCGCGCTCCTTCTGGCTATTTGGGGAAAGGTTCCCCCCAATTTTCTTGTCGCACTTGAACAAGTCTCGGCTTGATCGCATGATCTGCTCCTCGATTTTGCGATGGCGCTTCATGTCTGACAGCACTTTGTCTAGTCGTGCTTCTCGTTTCACAGAAGAACGGGCTGAAGATCCTAGAAAAAAGGAAATATTGTGAAATAAGAACATAAACAACCCTTTCAGGGTGCATTTCTCTTTTATGAAGGTCACACATGCATAGCTTTTGTCAAAGCCTGACAAGACAGATGTAATAATGATTTAAGCACAAAACTTTGCAATGTAAAACTGCCCATCACACCTGGTGTTCGCCGGCGATTCACAAAAGTGTTTTTCGGTGTGGCTTGCATTTGTTCTTCATCAAAGTCAAACTCAGTTGGAGTTGGTGGTCTGGAAGTAAAATACCACTCAGTTTGCATATGTTTTCAGTACAAAGAGTAGGTAAGTTGACCAAAAAGGAAATACAAAACACTGACTTGCGAACTCTTTCCTCCCTCTCCCTTTCTTTTGCCATAGCGTCTTCATCATCTCTCTCAGGTGACTCTGTGTGTTCAGGTGTAGGTGGCCTTCGTGGCAGAGGCACAAAGTTCAATTCCAGCATTTCTCCTTTGGACAGGATTTCATACAGTCTTTTGATCTCTGGCGGTGAAGGTATCCAGGATTTTGGATCCCCCATTTCCTCGTCACTGTAAGGAATTTCCCATTCATCACCCACTTCAGAGGTCTGCCTCACCTCTTCACCAGCCTTCTCTGATCTTGTTTGTGTGTCATTATGGTGTGATTCGCCATCCACAGCCTCCATGTCTGCATCTATACACCGCAAACAATCACTCATTAATAAAGAGGACAGAAATTGTATAATAGCCTGTTTTTTAAGCAACATATATACATAATGTTGCTGTCTTTATGTAATTCTCCCTAAAACTTAATCCAATGTGGATCTTGTTATAAAGCAACCAAACACAAATCGTATGATGTGAACTAACTTTTTGGTTTTTGTACATTTTATTTTTTCAGTGATTTTTAAAATTCTAGAAGGGACTTGAGTATAAGTAACTTACAAGATAAATTTCCAATTTTTGTCACTTATAATAAAACTGATTATTGGACAACATCAGCTATTTGAAAATGACAGGTTTGGCTTACCTTGTTCTTCCTTAATGGTGGGAGTGTTATCCTCTTTCTCTGTAGCAGCTAAAGCTTCAGGATCCTGTTGTTCTTTGTTGACATCTTTCTCCTCCTTTCCTTCAGATGCTAGAGGTAGGTCAGTGTCCTTCACAGCCAGTATCGCTATGCCCTCTCTCAGTGAAGAGTCTGTGGCTTCCACTTGCATCCTTCCTATCCTTGCTGTTAAGCTCCAAATGATCCAAACTGACAGATAAGTAAAATTATAAACACAGAAAAATCTTAATTTACTTTCTGCTGGTTTTTCAAGTCTACACAGAAGACGTTTCTTTTGACATTGTCATGGTAGCCTATAGGGCCGTCGACCCTTTTGACCTTTGAATTTTCTCTTGCGGACCTCCATCTCTTTCCTTTCCTTTATTCTTAATTTCCTAATTCCTAATTTATTTCCCTTATCTCATAAGGACTAATTCATCTCTCTTGAATTATAATTAATTTTAGTCCTAATCTGGAGATGCTAATAAATACGTTTCTGAAAACGTATTTAAAACATTTCCGGGCTTGTTGCCTTTCGGGGAGGTGGAGGGACGTTCTATGGCCACGGGTAAGGTTAAGCCATGCAGACGTTATATTATCGAAACAAATTCAGTGCGGAGCAACTGAGACTTAGGTTTTCCAGCCGTAACAAACTATAACCATAAAATCCAGATAGAACGTAAAAAGGAACGTAAAGATAAAGAATGCAAACGGTATAAAATGACTGCTTTCGCACGCGTTAAAGAAGTCAGTCGTCTGATGTCCATCAGCAATATGTAAACCTGGTATGCTAGTTATTACGAGGAAAAGTTAAAAATCAACACGTGTAATACATATGGCCAGACCGTTTGGTTATATGCTAGCTTTAAAAATACACGACCTTAAGTAAAAACCGAGATGCGTCACGTTAATTATATTAAAATGTACTATTTACCACATAAAATTTAACATATGAATCAGTCTTACACAGACCTGTCGCTAGACATGCTATTTCAAGAACCAAATTGCAATAAGGGACAAAATATGACATTACCAAGCTCCCGTATGTCGTAGGTCCCACGTTATAGTTGGAAGTTGAATAAAATTATTTTAGTTGTGCGCATAAAATACCAAAATTATCCATTGAGCTTGCTAAAGATGGAAATTGCTTGAAAGTGGAAGTAAACAAACCGCCATTTTGGATCCTATAAAGTACATGACGGTTTTCTGTTGAGCTGTGGTGCACTGCTGCCAGACTAAAAAAATGTGGATGGTCCACTGAGTCAAGAAACCACTCGTGAACAACGTTTTAATTTACAGATCTGATGTGACGTAACTTCCAGCGCAGTCTGAACGGAAATGTTATTTACAGTATAACTTAACAAGACAAGTAAATACGTCTCACGGACCTGTTATGTTTAATTGTAAGGTATAACTTTAATACAGTCTATTTTTTAGTAATTTTTAATACATTTTTTACATTTTAATTTTTTGTAATGCATGTTTTTAACTATTTATCTTTATCTTTTCTAACTTGCAGCTGCAACACTGTAAATTTCCCCATGTGGGACAAATAAAGGACTTTCTATTATATTCTAATATCAAAAATTTAAACGGGAATTGTTGTCAATAAATAGTCGTAGCGCCTACGGTATGTGCGAGTTCCTATTGGCTACCGGACATTTCCGGGGGCAGTCCTGTTATTTGAAAAGCGTCGGTTGTAGCTGGCGTTAATCGACGTTGTTAGAGCCACAATGTTTCCCAAAGTCGTAGTTGGGGAATGAAAGAGTTTTTGTTTGTAAGTATTTTGCGTTAGTATTTATGAGTTAAACAACAACAATAATTGTTTTAATTGAATTTAAAAAGCGCGCGAGAGAGTACGTAGTACGTAAAAGAACGTATCGAGCGTATAAACGATCGAGAATAAGAAGATATCTAGGTTTCTATACTAATTTGGTTTTGCTATCATTTGAAGCAACTCTATCTAAAATGCGAAATTGTATGGAGTTTGATTGTGTTTTTCAATTAGGTCTTTCCTATTTAGCTCAAATATGGCCCAGCGCGTAGCAGTATCAGACAGTGGGAACAAGAAGACGACCAGAGTGCGCGTTGCTGTTCGCCTACGACCCTACAAGAGCAGACATGACGAGAAAAGTGAAGGGCCGTGTGTGAGAGGCCTAGATTCCCAGAGTCTCGAGATTATAAATTGGAGAAATGCTACAGAAACGGTCAAATATCAGTAAGTACAGAAACACAAATCTACTTGCTAATTTTCCAACTAGGTGTTTAATCTAAAACTGTTTTGCAGTTTTGATTCCTTTCATGGCGAGGACACGACTCAACAAGAGGTGTTTCTCTCCTCCGTGAAGCCAGTATTGTCACACGTATTGAATGGTCAGAATGCCAGTGTTTTCGCGTATGGACCGACAGGAGCAGGTATGTTGAGAAAATTGCTATTTCTTATCGACTTTATTTCGAGTGTCCCGTTGATCCAGTGGCCTGTTGTATGTTGTCACTCTTTTACCAAACACGGTCGCGGGGAGATTGTTTTGCTAGTAAGTTAAACGAAGAGCTACGACTGAGAGGAATGTTAAACGGAAACATAGCGATACTCGATCGATCCGAGTATACTGTGAAGTTATTGTGTTATACAGCAGCAGCAGTTGTTATAACTAAGCAGGCGTGCTAAACGCTGCACTATAGTCTTCTACTGGACGAGCAGTGTGTGCAACTTTGGGGAAGATGTAGTGCATGTGTGATGTGCAGAAATAGAATTAGTTAATTTTTTTGTAGAAGATTGCAGACCATTGAGATAGTAATTGGGTCTGTTCGGGCTAACTGATTAGGGAGATGAAAAATATTTACTTTCCATCTGAAAACAGGGTGGGCAATGGATGTGGTCAGACAGGAAGCTCTATGGATCGTGGTATTGTCTAATACACAAATAACTGAGCATTAAGTATAGATGAAGATGGTCACTATAAATGTCCGGGGCGGACAGGATTTGATATTGACAGAGGTACTTAACGTAAGTACAGTTAAGGTGGGGCTGTCTCAGGTTAATGATGATTAAACATGTACTGAGGCCAGGGTCGATATACGTATATTGGATGGGATGTAAGGAGACCTGTCCTTATCATTTTATAGTCTTTGAACTGATTGATTATTGTCCTTCATTCTCACTATAGGTAAGACACACACCATGTTGGGTAGTCCACAGCAGCCAGGTGTGATCCCTCGAGCTGTCCGTGAAGTCTTTCATCTTGCCAAGGACAAGAATGAGGATGAAGGATGGGACTACAGCATTGGCATGTCTTACTTGGAAATTTATAATGAGAAGGTGTGAATGTGTTTTGATTATTTTTAATTGTATTGTTGCTATAGAAACATTAATTCAGAAAAAGCAGATCTATTTTTATAAGTCACTTTATTTTCAAACCTCTGAGAATTGCTGACCTTGTTTTACTTTACTCCCCCAAGGTGCTTGATCTCCTGTCACCGGGCTCCCAAGACCTGCCAATCAGAGAGGACAAGGACAAGAACATTTTCATCCCTGGCCTGACTCACACAACAATTTCATCTTTCTCGGATTTTGACAAGCATTTCATCCCTGCGAGCCTTAATCGCACAACAGCCTCCACCAAACTTAACCAGCGTTCTAGTCGCAGTCACGCTATTCTCCTTATTAAGGTTTGATTTTTTTTGGTTCTCTTCTTTATCCTCAAAACTCAAAGTATGTAGTTAAGCTAATACAGCTCATTTGAGCTCAAGTTTCTTGTTGACTTCAAACAGCATCTTAAACAGGTCGTGGCTTCTGTGCAGTAGGCCAGGATTTGGTAGCTGGTGCTTAAAACAATTCTCTGTTGCAACACTCCCACAACCAATCTCTTGGGTTTTCTGGGACTTTCATAAGAGAGATACAATCTTATTTGTCCTTGATGAAAATTAAGTGAATGTCCTACTTTTTTTCTATTCTGTATTCATTTCCCTTTAATACTTTTGCCAAAGCTTTTACCCTTTCTGCATCGTGTCTAGGTTGTGCGGACTCGGCGTACATTTCCCCACAGACAACAGACAGGAAAACTGTACTTGGTAGATTTGGCCGGGTCCGAAGACAACCGACGAACAGGCAACCAGGGCATCCGTCTCAAAGAGAGTGGCGCTATCAATCTGTCCTTGTTCACTCTCAGCAAAGTAGTGGACTCCCTCAACTCTGGCACCGCTGTTCGGGTGCCATACAGAGATAGCAAACTGACACGGCTGCTGCAGGACTCTTTGGGCGGCTCGGCGCATTCAGTCATGATCACCAACATTGCACCGGAGTACAAATATTACTTTGACACCTTCACTGCTCTCAACTTCGCTGCCAAGTCCAAGCTTATTGTGAACAAGCCCTTTACACGAGAGACTGTTGCTGTGCCTGTGCTCCCAAGTAAGTAAGAAAAGAGCAGTCCAAACTTCACACTTGACTCACATTGCAATGAGCCTGCATGTTGGGGTGGCTCGATCCAACTTTTTCATTTTTGGTACTGCAGTCTCAAAACTCTTGATACAATATCAATCTCAAAACTACTGTTGTCAGCTTGCTGTTACAGCGTTTCCTCTTAAGTGTTGCATTTGCATTTAGGTATCAGACATGGAAAAGGTGCTGGCAAAACAGCTTTCCTTTTTTGTATGATTACGTGAAAGTCCCTCTGCTCATTTAAAAGAGACCAGTCTTTATAATTGCTATAAATGTAGAGAATACTGCTGTAGATTTTTATAATAATACCATATTAAAATTAGACCACCCAGCTGTTTTCTTCAATTTCTTCACTTCAATGCCTGGTACCACAAAAAGTTTTACAAATATAAAAACATTTGCCATTTCCAAGATTTTCTAAAAGGCAAACAAAATCATTTCAATTTTTACATAAATAGCTATTCCATTGCACTGCCATAAACAGTGCTCATAAGCATTCCATGTTTCCCTGTTTATTATATTTTTAGTATATTTAATATATCATAAGTGGCACCAGGCATTTGAGGAAAACATGGTAGAGTTTTTTCATAACTCTACAAGATTTGATTTTTCTTTTTTATTTATAATGTTTATCTGCTTGTATCACAAGTTAAGCGTGCCAGGGACGAACAGGAGGGCAGAAATTGTGATAGCGACCAACAGAGGAAAAGGCCGAAGGAGGAGAAGGGAAGTGGACAGTGCGCTTCCTCTGAAAATAACAGGTTGTAACAAGATCTGCAAGAAAAATTGATCTGTTGTGCCAACTTGGCTACTTAAATAATCTCATCCTAGATGGGATTCTTAAAATTTTTTTATTATTATTTAGAGGAAATCCTGTCCCTGATGGATAAACTACACTAACACTTGTGCTTACTTTTTACAATTAAAGAAAGACGCTAACATGATTGACTCTATAAAATAATTATGTTTTCTGGTTTCTTCCTCTCCTTCAGCTTAACTTCACCCTCAGTAATGGACAGATTAATTGCTCTAGAAAAGCTAATGATGAGCTGTCAGGAAAAAGACCGAGCTAGCATGCTGAAGGATGTGGCCCAGTCACGAAAGGAGATTCAGGTGAATAGACTCAATCTGACAAATTATGGCATTGCATTCTAATTTATTGCTTGTGTCTCAATAAACAAATTGATATGGCTGCCAAATATTTTTCCCATTTGTCCCAAGCCTTAATAATGGTGAAATATATTAAAAGGTTTATTTTTATCATTTATTAACCTTAGTAAATGGTTTAGTATCCACTTTATCTTCAAAACTACATGAACAAGATGAATTTTGTTGCTTACCATAAATTATAAATAGTCCCACCCGTGTTTACAGTTCTGGCTGTTTTTTCAAAGATGACTTGTGTACCTGTTTCACTTGTGTGATTTTGGCTTTATAATGGTCAGTTATTGTCTTTTTTTTTGTAGGAGTTAAAGGAGAAGCAGCGTGAGTTTGAAAGCAAAGCCCTACTGTTAAGCCGTCTGCCTGCAGAAAGTTCAAGCAGTAAACATGATTCGGATTTTAAAAACAGCACAGCCCCTTTGCAGAAAAAACAGTCAAATATGTTGCGATCCATCAAACAGCAGGCAGTGGTTCAACCCCTGCAAGGTAAGTAGAGAAAAAAAAGTCAATCAGCATAGGTTTTGTTTTTGTTTTTGTTTTTTTTCCCAGTAAAAAAAATTGTTTGAGGTGTTCAATACTGGTCCTAATACACATTACACTTGAGTGCTGTATGTGTCCCGTAATCTTGTATATACTGCATATAATGTTTGCACCATGGGTTGATGACATTTTCCGTGACGTCCCCTCACCAGCAATTCTGAATCAAATGTCATCCAGAGCCAGTTCTACGGTGTAGAATGGTGCCAGAATGTATCAAATTGTGATGACTATGGGTTTTACTCTGCCCGTCCTGAACGTGATAGCTTTCTTTTATACGTGCCGTACGTTGGGAACATAAGCGAAAAAATAAATGTTGTTCTTTTTTCATTATTATTTGTGCTAACTACAGAAGTGTCTTGCTTAAAAATGACTTCATGCTTTACTTTTGGTTTTCTTTCCTGATAGTTTCCCAGCTTCAGCCTCACCAGCAACTCATCACTGTCAAGAAACAGTCGGTCTGTGTGAAGAAAAAGTCCTCAGATCAGTTTGAGGTTAGCTTCAAAATTAACAAATTGGCACCTACAAAGAGCGGCACTTTTATTTTCCAGATGCTTATACAGCAACTAATTTCTGTGTATTATAATATATTTTTATTTTTC
Source organism: Paraplagusia blochii (assembly GCA_016785265.1). Lineage (NCBI taxonomy): Eukaryota > Metazoa > Chordata > Actinopteri > Pleuronectiformes > Cynoglossidae > Paraplagusia > Paraplagusia blochii. The sequence continues at coordinate 62,745 of JAFBJS010010169.1, read as the reverse complement.
TTTCTAGCCTCCAAATGGTAAGGAGAACATGTGTGAGACCAGCTGGGAGTCTCAGCTGGATAACTCTGTCTTAGAACAGTCCAGGAAGAAGATTCTTTACATCCTTAACAGTGGCTCGATCAAAGAGCTGAAAGGCCTGCAGCAGATAGGGGACAAGAAGGCCAAGCTTATCTTGGGCTGGAGAGAGCTCCATGGTAACTTCACTCAGGTTAGAATCCCAGGCTTGGATCAATTTGTTAACAGTCAACATACAAATGAAATGTCTCCATATTATTCCCAACTTCCATTTTTGTTGTTGTTTTACAGTTGGAAGATCTCGTGAAAGTTGAGGGAATGACTGAAAAAAGATTTTCCTCCTTTATGAAGGTAAGCATCTTCTCGGATTTGGTTTGCCAAATTATTGTTAGTCCAGTTCTGCTGTGTGTTTGCAATGGTCTCGCCGGTAATATAATCCCAATTCTGATGCAGAATTTAGTCATTTAATAAAAATACACCTATTCATATATAATAACTGTAAATGATGTTATACTGATGCACCTACAGAGTGATACTGCTGTTTAGCTAAAGCCAAACTAAAGGATTTTTTTTTTGTTTGTTTGTTTTTAAGGCAAATATCCTGAGTGCCCTGGGGAAGTGATTTTTTTTTTTTTTATTGTACCGTATATGTTTTTGTTTGTTACCTTTATATTTTGCCATGTCATTGTATTTCAGTCAATGACTGTCCTTTTAATAAACATCTTTTAAAGCTCACTATGAAGACTGGAATTATTCGGTGATTTGGTCAAAACATTGATGAAAAATGTATGCAATTAGTTGCTGCCATAATTACCACAAATGCTAACACCATTTAACCTTTTAGAGGTACGGTAATTATATTTAATACAGTAGAATAAATAATATTAAATTAAGTAACATAATAATGGAGCTTGTTCCCTTTTTTTTCGTGAACATCACTACTGTCATCATCTGTATCACACTAACAGCCTGGTCTGAATCACCCATTCTCTGACTCTTACCTTATTTTTCTTTCTTTTTTATCTAATAAAAATTCTTAGGAGGGGGAAAAAGGGTAAGGGTATTCCACCTATAGGACTAGAGGATAATTTAATATGTTGGTCACCCACTGTCATTACTTATTGCTATTTCTTTGTTTTTTCAATGTGACAGCAAGACCAAACAAAAATTGTTCTAGGATTCGGCATCAAAACTAAAAAAATATCAGACCTGTGTTAGATCTTTTTGAGGGTCTTTATTCAATTCCTGCGACTATTTTCTTCAACTAAACACAAGTACAGAATACAGAATGAAATTATACTTTGGAGCTTCAGGTTACAAGCTCAAGTTTCAAAACTTACAAATAAGCTAATTTAGCTGAATTTTATTCTTAACATGAGGAAACGTCAAGTTACGACTCCCATGTCAGGTGCAAGCTCTGTTTTCTGTCTCATTCATCGGTGCCGAAGTTTAACGGTACAAAGACTTGGGCCCATTTTTTTTCAAACAATCAGGATATCACATAAGGTTTGAAATTAAACAAAACAAAAACAAGCCAACCATTATTGCAGTGTGTTGCAATTTGATCAGTGCAACAGCAACATATAACACCCTACTTGATCTTCAGCAACAGTGGGGTAGTGCCTTTGAACTACATTGATCATAATGTCCCATCTGAGGTGGATTTCGTTTCTTGTTTTCTAAACTTTGAGCCCTATCAGAACCTGCATTCTGATTTATCCAACAGAGCGTTTTCAGATGAGAAGACATCGGCATTGTCTCAGGTCCAGCACTGAACACGCTCTGGCTTAAGGTTAAAGCTCACATATCCCAATTATTTGTTGGGAACGAGTTGTCTTTCATTTAGGAATGTATTATGATCTAGTTTTGAGTTTATGATATAGAAGTCATTGTAGTAGTTTTGAATTCCCAGTCTCAGTCTAAAAGTTCAATGGATGAAAATAAATAAAACTTCTTTTACACTTAGTTGTCCTTACGCTCTCTCGAGCTTTCCTGCTCCTTCTCTGTGGCATGGTTGATGAACCCATTTTTGTAAAGATTTTATATGAATATTTCATGTTTTCAATATTGTATATTTGTATTTTTCTTTTAGATATTTTGAGCGAGGGAATTCTTTTAGAATAAATAAATAGAATATTCCACTTAGTAGTGACAAGAATGGACAGGGTCACGAAGGTCAATAGAGGGACAACACGAGGTGACAGAAAGGTTTGGAGAAAAAGCAAGAGAAACCACATGGACATGTTCAGAGGACAGTGGATACATTGGCAGAGGAATGATCCAAGAGATGGAGCTACCAGTTAGGAGACAAAGACGAGAACTATGGTGCAGTGTGGTAGGACACGGAGAGTAGTCGGAGCAGAGAAGAAGATGGAGAGAACAGAGGGAGATGCTATCAAAATTCCAGTAAGTCCACTAACGAGGGCTGCTGCTGCAGAGCAGAATAAAGTCGTATGCTGAAGACCTACTGTATTTCATTACATATACAGTACATTTTCAGAGATATCCACTGTTTTAATAAACAGATGCTACACGTTTTAGCTTCACTGATGGTATTTACCAACACCACCATACATATAAGAAGAAAAATAAACGTAAATTATGTTGTATATGGTTGTTTTTTTCAACACTCGTTATTTAGATTGTGTTTATACTAGGAATCAATTTGCCTGCCCTCACGGGTTCTTCTTCAGCGCCACCCATACACACGCACACGCTCCCTCACACTCCGCATCCCTTTCTCTTTATCTCCACAACACGTATTCTGTCAGGTTTCACTTTTCGGAACACGTAGCTCCTCGTCCGGTCATCCTCTCTCAGCGCAGCGCGGCAGCTTCTCCCCTCAATCTCCATTTTCACCTCTTCTGTTTTTGTTTTGACACAACCGAGATTCAGCGTGGACAACCCCTCACGCCCGCTCTGTTTTTCGGAGACTATCTCGCTAATGAGGATGGGAGCTCGATTTTAACCCTGCTGTCCACCATCATGTCACAAGTGGAGATGCTTGATGAATAAGAAGTAACGGTAAGTCTACCCGGTGATTTTGTTTCTGCGATTTTTAGTGCCATTTATCAAGGTTTATTGGTGTACTTTAATGCACCATGGCAGCTGCCTTCACTCTCTGACTTTGAACCATCATCGGCACAGAACAGAGCAGCCACCTCCTCCATCCATCACGCTGACTCGTTGTTTTTCCTTTCCACCATCATGACACTAACGCGCCTACGTGTGTGAGCATGTCCGCTGCCCTCGTCCTTTGTTCTTCTCCGAATAACACCGATAACGACGTGTGCACGGCGCTCTGTGTACACATGATGATGAAATAACGCTATGTACACACCTGGCTGCAGCTCCAGCAGCCTTTGTCCTTCTGTACTCACTGTTGTTGCCTTTCACACGTTGACCGCGTCCAAGCAACAATGCTTCACCTGCAGAATCACAAGTGGCTTTATTTACCTGTCTCTTTGTGCAACGTGCACGACCATAGTGGATCTTAAAAGTACAAGATAAAGCTATAAATGTGAAGGATTGGCCCTATTGGTTGGGATGTGTGAGATAACATTTTTGCACGATTTTGTCCAAACATCGAATGATCGATACCTACACTAAAGAAAAAATTGTAGTTGAGGTGTGTTAGGCAATGCCATTTTCTTCACAGTCTTGACTTGCAGTACTTATAGGTAAACTGAGTAAACTATACAAGTAAACAAGTGATAAAAGAGGAAGAAGAAGAACTGGAAACTATCTTTGGGTTTTTTATTGTGTCATTACAACAACGACACAACTAAATATGCAAGTGTCAGAAGACAAGGAAGCAAATGGAAATATATATTGTCCCTGGTTGGAAACCAAAGTCAGAAACAACCTCCGGACAATGACTGGGCAGAATTATGTATGTGATGACCTCAGCTTCACTGACCCAAAGCTTGACCTCTGGGATTACATATATCAATGAAGAAAAATGAGAATTATGTTAACCAGGTAATACATATGTGCAGTTGTGTGTTTGGTGTAGACTGAAGGGCATGGAATATCCCTTAGGTGAAACCGACCTACTTCACAATACCCTTGTTCCATGTACCCTGCTGCACCAGTATGTACAGTACTCACTGACACATACCTTTTGTTCCACATACTGTATATGAGATGGGCTTTGTGTTAAGGTAACTCTGCCAGAAAATATAAACACATTATAGGTTCAACACAACACATTTTAACCCTATTGCAATTTTTTCACACCCTGCCCATTGCAGCGGGTTTGTATTATTATTAGCCACACAGACACAAAGGACAATCAATGGGTTAACGAAAGGACAACGAAAGTTAAATGACAGGGTGAGTTGATGTGTATAGAACATGTTTTAATATGTTTATTCAAGAGGATATCAAAAGAAGACCACTTCAATTAGTTATTTATTTAGTTGTATTTTATTTTAAATCCCTAGGATCAACCAACAAACTGCACATTTGGTCTAATTCACAACAGAAGGGCTCGATCTCTGCTCTCTGCATGGATGTAAACATGATGCCAGCCCCTGCTATTTGGCCAGGAGAGGAACAGCCATCCCTGCTGGACCAGGATGCTTCGCTGTCAGACCACGCCTCCATATCCATGCCCTTGCCACGCCCACCAACCGTGGCTAAACATCTCATCCACGCCAGCAGCAGCCCAGCCAACACACGGCCGCCCCGCAGCAAATCTAAAGGAGAGCTGGTCATTGTCATCAATGAGAAGCTGGAGAACAGTAAGTGATCAGGTTTGACCTGATATTGCTGCAGCAGTGGCTCATATATCTGCTGAGTCAGCTTCATCAGGCAATTCTAGTGCTCAGAAGACATCACGTGAATGTACACAATGTACAAACAAGCTTGCATACACGGATCTGCATATATTCTGACATTAGAACTTAAACAAAAGTTAATCAAATGTGCATAATCATATCCTGCTTATTTTGGGAAAAAAAAATCTTACTAATTCCCACTCAAGAGTCGTAAGACACCACAACAGTGTAGTGTTTGTCTGACAGATCGATGTCCATTTTACCTTCTGATGTTTAGGAAACGGCAGGAACTCAGTGGATGTAGACAGCAGCTTCCCTGTGGTTTCTCCTCCTTCCAGAAGACAACACTCCATCTCGTACCCTCACCATGGCAAGACCAGGAAGGGCAGTAGGGCTAGCTCAATCGGCTATACCGCCTTCTCACCAAGGCCTTCAATATCTCGCCACTCCAGCATTGCCACCAACCCACCCTTGGACAGGTCCAATGTCAAAGACTACCTCCTCCTGTCCGTGCTGGCTTGTTTCTGCCCTGTCTGGCCCATAAATATTGTGGGATTTGTCTACTCTATCATGGTACATGTGTTTTACTCTGTTGTTTGACAGCTGCCCTCTTTTTGATTGTGCCTTATACTTTTGATTGTGCCTAATAAGAATCTTTTCTCGTAGTCTAAAAACAGCTTGGAGCAGGGGAACCTGGATGGTGCGGTCCGTCTCGGGCGTGTGGCCAAGATGCTCTCCATGGTATCTCTAGTTGGAGGCTCTCTCATTATCATTGCCTGCATTGTCAACTTGGCCAGTGAGTGTCCAAAATCTGACCTTTAAATTCTCACTTTATTCCTATCTTCTCTTGTTGTTGTGAAAAGCAATTCCTGTATTTTTTGGAATAGAAGTCACACTCAGGTGCAACCTGTATATCATATATTATTTAATATACAATGTAATACTTGGCTCTTATATTTATGAGAGCACTGTATGAATATCATATAGGATGCACTCCAACATGACTCTTTCTCCATTGATGAAATTCAGTGTTTCATGGCCGTGGAGCACTGTCAACAAAGATCCAAACACAGTTTTAACATATATTTACACCTTATTTTGCTTCATATTGACTACTGTGGCCTCAGCTGTTACCGTTGCATGTGTTGCTGTATGTGCATCAGTTCAGAGAACTGTGTAGTCTGGTGTCTGTACACAACGCCTTGATGTGTTTGCTGGTTACGTTGTAAAAATCTTTTCATTCTACCACATGTATTACTGGGTTAAACCAATGTTAATTTAACATATCAGGCTAATAAAAAACATTATGATTACAGAGCAGTTAGAATACTTGTTAATCATTTGTTATTAAAAAAAAAAATATATACGATTTTAACAATTCCTTAAACTTTACAAAGTGGCTGCAAAATAAAATTGATTCACAGAGAGCTGACCTGGGCAAACTAATGCCTGGGGGCCGGATGCCGCCAGTTTGGTGTTATAATCCGGCCCCCCAGACTTGTCCAAATTATACTTTAATTTATGTTATCTTTATCCTTCTACCTTTTCCCTGCAAAGCCAGCATTTCGTCAATCAATAGTATAAAGAGGCTTAAAGCATTTTTCCTTTATTCAATACATTACTTATCATTCATCTTAGGTCACGGAAACACTCAATCTCTCTGATCCTGATCTGGCCCGTGAATCAAGTTTTAGTACCACCTGTGGCCCGCGAAACAAAATAATTGCCCAGGCCTTACTTAAAGTAACCATTTCTTTTAAATTTGTAGTTAATTTAAAGTTGGACTTTTTAAAATACAGGTAAAAATGTTAATTTCACAAAACTAAAACATTGAGATGGTTTTATTTTTGAATCTGTCCAACTTACAGTTTTTATTTAAGTTTGGCAGCAAAACTTTTTAAAGATTCTTTGCACAAGCACAGTTAAATAGTACTGAAATGTTCCAATATTCATAATGCACGCTAACATACAGTATATTATATAATCAATGTCTCTGTCTCTGGTGTGGAACCCCAGGGTTCACCTTCTGGCCAAGGTTGAATCCCAGTAGTGGTTGGCTCCTTCCAGTGGTTGGTACAGTGTGATTTGGGTGGCTGTCGTAGAGATGGCTGCACCTGCACTCCAATAACAGAAAAGCAGTCAAAGATGGATGGATGGAGGGGACACTACTTTTTCTTTTGAGCATTATTATTGGTCACAAAAAAAGAAACTTAGCTAACCCTTACAAAAAACATAAAGAATAGACCAAGTGACTTTGCCCTCCTGATTGGGTTGGATTTGGGGCAGTGAGTGGAACAGTGCAAGTTCCCTAACACTGTACCATCAATGCACCACATCATTTCAAGTACATTGTATAGTGTTTCACTTGTACAAATGAATCAGATTACCTTGGTTATGTTATATTACACATTATGTTATATGTTATGATATATGATACCAAATAAAGGTATCATTTATCATGATATGTTTTTTAAAGCTCTACTTGTTGTGAGGTCTGTGTCTGCGCTTCACAGATCAAACCTGATGTGTCCCTCTAATGATCGGTCAGTTAGTTACATCAGATAATTAAATGTTCTTCTGTGTTGTCATGCACACATGTTTTTTTGCGTGATGGGTCTCATTAAACTAAGCCATGTTCCAATCAATCTAATTGCTGCAAAAGCAACCCCACGCACATCTGAGCATGTGTCCTTTGGGACCAAGCCGCTCCTGTTTCCTCCTTATATAAATATCCTCTGTGGTCAGTAAACTTGTGTACATCCATTTACTGGTGGCAAAATACACAGTGGCTTTTTAACTAATATATTTCTTTCTTTTATTTTTTAGTAAATGTGAAAACCTGAGTTTCATACCGTGGTGGATGAACGTGGATAAGGCATCTGACTGCGTGGCCCGCACCTACACCATCTATTTACCACCTGTAGCCATTACATGGATGTGTGACAAATGTGCACCAAATATTAGAGTACTTACTCATGTACCTGTTGCCCATAGAAGAAAATAACACACACAGCCATGATGATCCTGGTTTGGAAGAACTTTTGTCTGGTTGACCTATTCTTGTCAACACCTTCAACACAGTCCGTGACGAAGACACACAGACTTCAGGAGTCACACCGGCATCAGAAATGGAATCAAGACAAGGTTGACACTAAAACCATAGTTACAAAACCGGACACATGATGGGACACCTCTTCCAGCATCTGTATCAAAAACAGGACACGTCAAGATTTTAACCTTGCCGTTAAAGCCCCTCGACTTCATGAAGAGACCATGGGTATTGAGCTGCACTGAACTCAGAATAGATATTTATTAGGGGTGTGAATCTTTTCACATGACGCTTTGAGTCAAATCTCGATTCACAAGCTAAATAATATCAAACAATCGATCCAGTTCGATCCGATTCGGTTCAGTTCGATTCAATGAAAATTTACAACTCCGCTTTCAACTGGACTATACAGTTGCCAGTCTTTTTTAATTTTAATTTAATTTAATTTGATATATCTTATTTAAAGGCGCCTTTTTTAATTATTTAAAAGGGGGAAATAGAATTTCATGAACATATGATTACACATGGTTACAACAATTGGCCAAAGGCTAGTTTTCATCTGTAGTCCCCTGGCTATTATGCTTAAAGGCAAAAAGCACACAATAGAAAATATACAATATATACAATAGAAAATACATATACAAACACTTTTTATACAATTAAGAATTTTTTTTCAGCTTTATCTGGCATCTCCTTTCGAATTGCATGAACATTTGCAAGATTCAACTTTTTTTCTACACAATTTGTCAATATGGCCTTTAAATGCTGTGAATCTAAAATTAACCCAAGATATTTATACTGATTGACAATTTGTATTTTATCTCCATTAACCAGTATATTAGGATCAGGTGACACTCTACTTATTCTAGTGAAATACACGCCTACAGTTTTAGAAAGGCTTAGCTGTAGACAGCACTCCTGTAACCAGACTGTCTCACAGGACATTGTTTTGTAATATGACAAGTGAGAGATTCCGTTATGCCTCGTACTTTGCCGAGTTATTGCCGAACTGCAGTTGGAAAATCTTTTTCCACTGGTGGACGTCACAGTCGTCGTCACCCAGTCATCATTATCACTCTGCCGTCCGTCTGGGTGACTGCTAAGTTTTGTTGGAACTCCAGTGTATTTGATTGATGCTCTATAGAGTCGGCAAATGGCGTTGCTTTTATCTATCTTTCCATCCTTCTTGAAAAAAACAAATGCCTTCAAATGAAGAACGCTGTAAATTTTGTCTGCATTGTCTGCCATGTTGCTCAGAACAGTAATACCCACAAACTGAACTCCAATCACATCAGCCCACCTCACGGTTCACACACCCCAAGTGAAACAACCTGCATAGACATGCGTGAATAGATGTATAGTAGGAGGAAGCGGCCAATGTCGCGGCTATGTCTAAACGTCTATTTGTGGGCGGGGCTTTAGACAGGAAACCGATCCACGGATAAAAATCTGACCCATTGTATTGTTTACTAAATTTTAACCAATCAGCGCTTTTTGGACAGATACACTCGGATTGTGTAGGTCACAGAATAATAACCGATCCAAAACAATGAATCTTCGCACCCCTAATATTTATAAAATAACCTCTTGTGTCCCTGTCCTGTGTGTCCCTTTTGTTCTTTGCCTTGCCACACATTTTGTATTTGGTGCATCGGGGCATAGAGGACGGTGGAGTGATTATTTTTGCTTGCTTTGAAGGCACAGTCATCACTGTAAGGAAAATACGTGCCATGATCTCGTGTTACAAAGACCAAATTTTGACTGCAGATCCTAACACACAACCCTGTTTTTACTAAGCTGCAACTTAATTATACAGTTTCTCTCAACACCACTGAACACTGTGACCTTAGACATTCAGTAGTACAGAACATACTGACCTTGTAGCAACATAATCAAAAGTCCATTTTACAGTGAAACCAACTGTGCTGATCCTTATATATTATTTCTTTTGCTTCTTAAAAAGCAAAAAAAGTTTGTAGTATATGTATTCACTCCACCAAAAAATATTTTCATTATAGAAACATGGGGCATAGGATCAGATCAAACATATTCTTACCACAAAAGCTTGAATATGATGGTTCTAAGCAGATTTAACAAACAGATGAAAAGTCAGTAGATCTAGTGTACTCTGCTCATGTCTTCAACAAAGTTTTATTTTGTGTTTTCGGGGGCGAAATTGTCATTTAAGTCTACCTCAAATGTGACAATGTTTATTTTAGTATTTAATATTTTAAATGTTATTAAAACTTTAATAAACAAACACACACACACACACATACTTAACAAAACAGGCGTCACCGGATCAGGAACTATACAACATTGAGGCTATGTGTATTTTGTTAAGGGACTTTATTAAAGGCAGTTGAATTAGAAGCTAATCAGGTCAGTCATTGCTGACTATGTGGCGGAATTACATCACACTTCAAAATAACCTCAGCAGTTTCTTTTATATTTGATATTACTGATCACTTTTTTCCATGAAGACCTGTGCATTCCAAATAGTCATTATTATAGTGGGTATACCATGACTCATCTTTCTGTAGATTTTTGACTTAATTTCAATAACATGTCCCTTCTTTTTGCATTACTGCATATGCTATTTGTACTTAATGGTTGCTGTGTTTTGCATATATAACTCTAAATATTGTGCAGATTATATAGTAGATATAGGAGTTAGCAGCTTTGAGTAGGTCAGTAGAGTGTGGCCTGGCGTCTTCACAAACAATGTAGCATCAAACAATGTAGTATCAAAAAAGAAAAAAAAAATCCAACCAGACACACATTCACAATAAAGACATTGTGCATGTAACTTGTTTCCACTGTTGACTTACAACGATCAAGGACAGTAGTAGGACATACAGTAGTAGTAGTAGTATATATATACAGTGTATATATATATATATGTGTATATATTTATATATATTTATATATACAGTATTATATATCTATATACACAAAATATATATATATATATATATATATATATATATATATGGAGAGAGAGAGAGAGATAGTGAGAGAGTGAGACTGGGCACTTCAGCACCTTCAAGTGCTTCTTGAGAGGATACTCCTTCAATGCTGCGGGATCATTGTCATGCTGAAAGACACAGACGCTTTACATCTTCAATGCTCCTGCTGATGGAAGGTTTGCACTCAAAATCCCACAATATATGGCCCTATTTATTCACAGCATAGATGTCAAACTCAGGCTTAGGGCACAAATCTGGTCATATTAAATATGTACTAAAGTTGGCCTGGCACTTCATAGGCCCCATATACTGATAGGATTTGTAATGTTCAATCAGTGGTAATGAAAATTGTAGGATTAAGGGCACAGGAATGCAGGTGTGGCACACAATGCAGGTAAGTGCAATGCAAGTAATTCATAAATGTGTCACAGAGGTGCTAGAGATTATTTAAAAAAATAAAGACTGTTAAAATGTTATATGTGTCAGCAATTGCATCAATAGACAAATCAACTTACACTGATGCCCAAGAGCACCTTGACCACGAGGCAAAGAGACACCACGCTAAACCGGCAAAGATGATGGGGGACCCAAGGCATCACCATGCCTACAAAAAGTCCTCTTGGATTGATTGCGATACTCCCCCAAGGGCCATCAATGCTATTTCCGTGGAGCAAAGATAAGCCCAGTAACCCATTCCTTCACCTTTGCATTGGAGCTGAGAGAATGGCAGCAGGGAGACTTGAAGGCAGACACACAATTGCTGAAGAACATGGTGGTAGAACACTTTTGTCAGGACAGGACAGTGGACTGAGACAGTGGACTAGGTGAGTCGTTGGCTCGGTAATCTGCAGGAGGCAGACATAAGGACCTTGATACTAAATATAAAGAAGATGAGGGGCAGCTTTGATTAGATCCACATTAAAATATGTAACAGATCAAGGGAAACTCCTGCTGTTCTATATAAAAATTGACTTTCATTAATTTATTAAACCTTCACCTTCGGATGTGTTAAAATGTAAGTCAGAGAGAGGAACATATCCTCACTGCTCCTGGGAACCCAAAAAGCTCTCTACATATTGGAAGCATATTTCTTGTAAATTACCTTCTCTATTGTATAAGAACTAAAATTTCCTGCTACACATTCTAAGCTTATGATGGGAACTACTTTTGATAGCTTGAAAATGCAAAAATCTAGAAATTTTTTCGCGGACCGGTCTTTGAGGTGTAGCTGTTAAATACCACTAATGAAAATGAAACGTCCAGCATAAAACTGGTATTTTTTGGACATCTACTGGACACTCAAACACGAGGGGATTTGGTCCTTTATCAAAACACTTTTAAGCGTCTAATAATAAATAAAACATAAATTGCGTTAAGCTGAGCATCATCTCTATGCGGCCCGGTACCAATTGCCCCACGGACCGGTACCGGTCCACAGTCTGGTGGTTGGGGACCACTGGATTAAGGAATATCCATGCAAAATCACCCAATCTAAAGGTTGGTAAAGGCTGCATGCAACTGTAAAGGAGCGAGAATAATAATATTAATGATAAAAAGGTTTACAATCTCTTTTCAAACTATACCTAAACAACAAAAATATTTTTTTGAAAACTTTTCATGACCACCATTGGGCTTTTCACGTTTTCACATTATAATGAAGCTCAGCTGCATATGTAGTACATATTTGTACCATGGACTGTATGTATGTTTGTCCTAACCTAATGTAGTCTCACTATGGGTGCGTGTTGTTACCTGCAGGCCGGAATATGGAATATATTATATCCCAAATTCCCCAAATCAAACATGACTTTATATTGGAGTGAAACAAACACACAGACACTGTGTTGCACTGTAAAATGTGTGAACCACAGGTGTATTAAGATTGTCCTAATGTAAATTGTGGTTCCAGAATCTAGAGTCAAATCTTGTTGAGTGATGAGAAGAAGTGTGTTTAACTCGAAACTCTAAACATCACACATCAAACCAATCGGCTGTAGTAACTGTGTTTTTATGCAGTACGTATGTACTGTGCACTGCAGCATCTGAACCCTGACTCAATTGTTTATGGAGAACTGCAGTTTGAAATCCCCTGGTTCTCCTGCAGTGTAGAGCTGGAGGTCTTCAATTTCAATTCAATTACAATTAATTTGATTTATGGAGCACATTTAATGCACGAGGCAGACACAGTGTGCTTTACAAAGATTGTTTTGGGAATTTGTCCCTGAGAGCACGCCCATGTGCAGGAATCTTTGCATGTATCATGTTCTGAGCACTAAGGTAAATGTGACATTTTTAAGCATATATGAGGATTAGCATAAAGGTTGTATTTCCTCCTCAAATTTAACCAACTCTACTCTGTTTCACAAGCAGGTGTGCTAACCAGGGGCGTAGCCAGACCCCGTTAAATGGGTGGGCCAACCCCAAAGTATTATAGTCAAGTTTGATCAGCCCTCTCATTGGATTGGGTGGGCCTGACTGACACCCGTGGCTACGCCTATGGTGCTAACTGCTACACTATAGAACAGGGATGGGCAAACCTTTTGACCTGCGGGCCACAACTGGTCCTAAAATTGGACACGAGGGCCAAGTAAAGAGTAGAAAGATGGAGGATTTGTTTTAATTGGCACGTAAAGGTCTTTTGGAAAACCTAAGATGCTACACTTCTAATACCCTTTATGACACCATTTACTGGGGACACAGTGGCCTTGTAGGCAAAGGGCAGGGTTATAATGATAATATAAATAAATTATTTATTTTGGACAAGGTTGGCGGGCCGCATTAAGAAGCTCAACGGGCCGCATTTGGCCCCCGGGCCTTAGTTTGCCCATGCCTGCTATAGAACCACATCGACTAATACTAATTGTAATAGTCAGTAATTGTTTATCTAAACTTCCCCACAACTTCCTACGATTAGTTCATTATTAAGTATCATTGACAGCTTCTTACAAAAATGAGTTGTAACTTCATGTCTTAAGGCCTAGGTGGCAGTGTTGCTTTTACTGAAAGAAGACACCGGACTGGACACCAGCTGTTAATAAATTCGAATGATTTATGAAACAAAAAATATGCACACTTCATATTTCAAAACAACAATATATGTATGTGTATATATTTAGATTTAGGAACACCACTGGTATTTATATCATGCTATCATTTATATCTTTTACCACAACAGCATAGAAAGCAAGAAATAAATCCAAAAACGAGCTGCATTTCTCACTGCATGTTCTTGATGCGTCGGAATTTTAAACATGGACAATTATTTTACGTGACAGTGGCTGACAGTGAGAGTAGACTCAGAAACATTCCACTTCATCACACCATCAATCACCTTGTATGCACATTCAGGTATTTTGAAGTTTGGTTGTATGAGTTACTAACGTATCACCATGTTCTGATTACTTAATGCACAGATCTATTCATGAGTTATTGAGTTATTTATGTTTCACAACACTTTGTGCTTGGAAACATAAAGTGGATAGGACGGAAAGTTAAAACAAACTCCGTGTCATTGTGATTCACACCACTGCACAGAATAAAATGTTACCTCTGTATTCAACCCATCACCAAAGTGAACAGTGGGCAGCTCTGACCATGGGTAGCAGTGACTGGACAGTGGATGGTGCCATGCTCAGTGGTAACCCTGGAACCCTCCAGACCCCAGTCCGCTTCCTTAACCCAATGATTTTCAAACTCTTTTTTGGCACGTTGTTTTACATTTACAAAATCCTGGGGCACACCACCAACCAAAATGACATTTTAACACAGTCCATTTAATGACTATAGTTATTAATATACTGTAATTTAAATGTATTTATTCTCACTTAGTGTGACACCTTGGCCTGTTCTAATGAACACAAATCGGACATCCTGGCAGGAAATGTAGAAGGACACACATGAAGCTCTTCCTTAACAACCTCCTAGTTTTTATCGCAGTCAAGCTTGAGAAGCTCAGCTTTCAACCAACACTCCAATATATTACCACCTCCACACACATACATTGCTTTCTTAAAATGTGTTAATTTTTCTCATGTGTCCACCACTCATTCTAGGCCCTTCATCTGGGTCAGAATTTTGTCCATTGCCCTGCTCAGCATCTGCATTTTCCCTTTTCAAAAACTTCTCCATCACTGTCATTTGCTCATCTTATTGTCACTTGCTGTTACGGCCACTGTGGCATTCATACCCTCTGCTGTCATCTGTTGGAATAGAGGTGTATTACATTATAAACCACACTTTATTACAGCGCAGACACCCAACAATGGTTAATTAGGTGATATTAGATCATTTCCCAGTGTGCTTGAAAATCACCGCCTTAACCACTAGGTCACCACTGCCCACTGTGTATCTCATACAATGAATCTTCCAGAAAACCTGAGTCCTCTTTTAAACATCATGTCATCACATGTGTTTTTTTTTTCAGCAGTCCAAAAATAGTGAATAAACACTGATTAGAGCCACACTATTAGAGTCACATTATAGTACATTGTTTCCTGCTACAGTCCAGTAAATAGTTATCTTTTATTATGCCAAGATGCAACACCACTTGTCTTTCTTTTCTCTACATCCTCTATTTTGCTCCAGTAATAACACAAGTGCAAGAACTGTACCACAAACCATCAACATAGAACCACCACAAAGATGTACTAGACAGTGCTGTCTGTGCAGGCAATGAAAACCAATCAACAGAACATTTGACATTATTAAGACCACTTGGAAATCTTCGGAAGCATTAGGCAAAACATTATTGCATGGGAGAGGTATGTGTTCTGTTGTTCTGGGCTCATGATGCGATTTTAATGTCAGTGGCTGATGAATAAAATCGAGCAAACTCAATAAGATAAAAGAGCAAACCTGAAATTAGGCATCTGCTTCACTTTACTTTGCTCAATATATACAACAAAAAAAAACCTTGTTTCTCCAGGCCTTTTGTAATTACTACGGGAATTCACCAGAGCCTTATTTTTAAAGATATTTTGACAGGTGTTTGGATTTTCAATTACCTAGTACCTCGTAATGTTTGATTTAATGTATCAAAAATTCATTAATTTCTGGCACAGCAAACAACAGTGTCATAGTCATGCAGGAAATCCTCAGTCCACGTGTTGACTTGTCTCCAAGCAGTCTCACCACTAGGTTGTCCATGTTCATTCATGCTGTGTGGAGCCAGGCAGCTCGTTGGTCAGTGTGTGCCAGCGCTCCACCTTTGTGCCCTTGTTTTTCAGACAGTCTATCCAGTGCTGCAGAGTTTCTCCCTGCGCGTGGCAGCCTAATGACACTCCCCCTAATCAGAAACGCACAAAAAAAATGGAAATGTTAATTCATATGGGATTCTTTTCAACCCTTTTTAGTAGAGCAAGACTATGTTTCACAACTGACAGCAGTTCCAGTGATATTTGTTTGGTTGAGCTGCTCATTCGAAATGTTTACCAGTGGAAAATAGACAGTGTGGGCGGCAGTGATGTAACTCTGCTGCCCCTCAGACCCAACAAGATGAGTCAAAAGACTTCAGGGAACAACTTCCAGGCATCATAGATTGTTGGTTTTTATTTTCAAAATACTAATGAGGGAGTGTAACAAAGATTTTTATTAAAATATGTATAATGCCTAGTGTAAACCAATCAAATTCAGCCCTGCCTGGCCATAGGAAATTGACAGTTTTATGGGAACTTTCTACTTTCAGACAGCAAAATGCCGCTGCTACAAAGAAGATTTCAAACGCAAGTCTGAAATCATCACTGAAGGGCTAAGTAAGAAGAATGATTCAGATAATAAGACACAATGGAGCATGCTCTTAAACTCAGACGCTGAAGATTAATAATTTGAAGGATTTGTGATTTGCATGAGGAGTTCACTGAAAAAG
Source organism: Paraplagusia blochii (assembly GCA_016785265.1). Taxonomy (NCBI): domain Eukaryota; kingdom Metazoa; phylum Chordata; class Actinopteri; order Pleuronectiformes; family Cynoglossidae; genus Paraplagusia; species Paraplagusia blochii. The sequence continues at coordinate 46,068 of JAFBJS010010169.1, read as the reverse complement.
ATACTTTGTTTTGTATTTTATGCATTACAACTGAACAGGGTTGAGATTTCTTCTGACTAGGTTGACTAAATTCTGACTACTTTGTGTCACTTAATGCACCTTATAATCTGGTGCACCAATATATGACTAAAAACCAAAAATAGACCTTACATTGAAAGTGCACACTATAATCTGGTGCACATTCCGGTCTAGAAAACATAAAATTTTATTCTGAATTAACCGAAAATAGATTACCACCACATTTTTGTTTGTTGGTGTGCTGTTAATTATTTTATTTATATCATGGAGCTCAAAAAGGGTTGGGAAACATTGCATTTGTGTTATGGTTGTATGATATATTTGGATGGGAAGAACATATGAGAATTCAACTAAAGCTTCATTATATTTAGCTATATACAGTTGTATAAAGCTGCTATATATGCAGCCAAAAGAATAATATTACACCCTTTGAACGCTACTTATTAGAAGAGTCTAAGCTGAGGTGGTAACTGTCGTGGTGTTATTAGACTAAAGTATCCAGGCCTCATCACCCCTGCAGCAGAAAACACTCAGCAGCATTGAATAAATCATACATGAGTGAATCAGCAGGACAAAATATATCAGAGTTTGATTCTTCACTGCCCAGCTCTTTGGTAGTCTATTAAAGGTGCAACATATTAGAAATTTAAATACCCCATGTATTGGCATATTTATCATTTTTATTATTTTTAATTGACAGTTGACCTCACTTGCCAAACAGAGATGCAGATGCCTAAAGGACCAGATGTGACTTGTGGGTTTCTGTAAAAAATGTCCTTGTCTAATTCAGGCTGTAAAATGGTCCAGACAGTCTTTACTTTTTTATCTTTGAAAGCAAAAAACTATTTATTTCACTTTAAAAATGTCACACTTTCCATTATAACAGTTGTTCCCAGAACACCATGAGGGCTGGGTATTAAATCAGAAAACTTAATACTGTTGCAAGCCTACTTTTTGTTCTCTTACTGTGCATGCTTATGCCCTAATAATGTAAAATATACAGGAAGGAAAGCAAACCTCTCATCATTGTGACAGGGTGATTCATACTTCACACGAACTCCACACATCACCACAGTGAACTTGGCAGTTGGTGGATTTGAACCTGGAGCCCTCCGGACCCCAGTCCAGGTCCTTAACCACTAGGCCACCACTGCCCCCACATTTGTACATAACTTCACAAAAAGGGAAGTGGTGGAAGAGGGTGTTTGTTCTTTTAAAAAAGGGTTCCTAAGGTTGGGTAAACCCAGGTGGCAGGCAGCTGTATAATAATATATATGCATTTAACTAAAAGGGGAAGATGTCACAATGGCAAAGTTATTCATTAATTTATTTTCTACTCTTGATATAAAATATATAGCAGTGAGAGGGTTTATCATTTTTTTTATTATTATCATTGACCCTTGCTTTGCTTCTGAACTATTTGATAATTTTAGAACCTGTATATTTAGGTTACATTTTACCAAAATATAGCTATTATGAGATTGGAAGCTGTGTGTTTGCACAAACATTTTCATATCAACAAGGTTGATTTTAGAAAATCAAACCAAATGTGAATTTCTGATGTTGTGAAGCAAATATATTACAAATGGTTATGAAACATCTAATGAAGGGTATTTTAGTGCCACAGCTGCCGTGTTGGGAAAGAAACTTCACTCACTGGTGACTCTATCCCAAGAACTTTAACAGTTTGAAGGCCCTAAATTAAAGTGTTTAAGCTTTAATTATTAAGCTGTATAATATCATTTGAAATCAAAGTGTAAAAAAAAAAATTACTAACTGCGTATAATATTTTATTTTGAAGTATTTGCATGTCACAGCAGCTAACTGCAGCAAAAACTATTTGTTATGAAGGATGACAAAGAAAAACTACAAACTATTATTCAGATTAAACAGTGCTAGCATGTACATGTAAAAACATACTGGTGTGAGTATGAAATATATATTGCACAAGAAAATCTAATTTACTACTCAATGGCCACAAATTGAAATGTCAATGCCAAATGTGCTTCCAGATTTATAGCAACATGCCTGCGTTACAAACACATCAGGAACGTAGACCAGCTGCCAGTCCTAGTCCAGCAGGCAGACACAGTTTATACTTTCAAGAATAGATTAAAACTTTTGTTTGACCGTGCCCATAATGGCCAACAGATCCAGCCTTAGACCCTAGGTGAGGCCTATGGCTGGACCTAGGCTGAGGATGCAGGAGGTCCTGTGGCACTTTTGAGTCCTCTATTGCTGTCCTCTATCTCTAACCTCTTCCCAATTTTTTAACTACTATTTATTCATCTTTCAAACATTGCAGTAGACTTAACACCTGGCTCTATTATTCCTATAGACTCCCATTGCCGTGGGCCGGACTCAGGACTTCACCCAACTCCTACTTGCTGAGATCAAGTGGACTTAATTTGACTTTAGTTTCATTTCTATTCTTCCATTGTTTAGTTAGCCCGCCTGTCCGTCCTGGGTGAACAACCCCTCCACTGTCGATCACCCTGAAGTTTTTTCCTTTTTCCCTGTCTGGGTTTTTTGGGAGTCATTCCTCAGCGGGCGTGAGGGTCCAACTGGGCAGGAGGTATTTCTCTCCTGTATTGATTGTTTTAATGAACAATTGTTCTGCACAGTACTTTGAGATAACAGTTGTTATGATTTGGCACTTTAAACAAATAAAAGTTGAAACATTAAGCATTGAGAATGACATTAAGGGCTGAACAAAATTTAAATGTGTTGTTCTTTTCTGGAAACTACCTTGTAGAGTCTGGTAATATACACTTACCTATGAAGTCATTGGACCGTCCCAGATCATAATCCCACACTGTGACCTCCAGTGTCTTTGAGGCTAACTCAGAAAAGGACATCTCATAGAAGAACTCCTGGACAATATAACAGCAAAGGTAAGAAAGCAGGGTATGTCTGTAAGGATTCTCATCCATCCAGGTCACAATATCCAAAAAAAGTTAAGTTGTCAGCAAGTGGACTTGGAGTTGAAAGACGTTTCATTCCTCAACTAAGGAACTTCAGTTTCTGGTTGATGTTAGAGGGAACTCTAGTTGTTATACTCCTCTCCATCAAAATCCTAGAACCACTTCCAAACGCATCACAAAAGGTCATAACAAGAGGAAACACATGGTGGTGCCCTATGTATTGGGAGTATCAGAGAAACTACCGGTACATTGAATTTTCAGCAATATTCCTGTTAACTTCAAACCGGGCAACACATTCAGAGGTTGGTTTATTCTAAGGACAAAATTCGAAGGGAAAATCTTAACAATGTGGTCTATGCAGTTCAGTGCAGTGCAGCGAAGAACCTTTAGATCTGTATATTGGGGAGACCAAACAACCACGCATGGCCCAGCACAGGAGGGCGACCACATCACAACAGGACTCAGCAGTTCTTCTACATTGCAAAGAAAAGGGACACTCAGATGTGCATATTTTGCACAAAGAGGACAGGTGGTTTGAGACAGGACTGAAGGCCATCTATGTACATCTGGAACAACCAATCTTGAATAGAGGGGGAGGTCTGCGTCATCAACTGTCTGCTACATACCATTCTGCCTTGAGATCCCATCCTAGGAAGTTTAACTGCTCATCAATACCAGAACAGGCTTCTCTAGACGGGTGAGACAACTCCCATTCACGTGTGACAAGAAATCGAGTCATTAACACCAGGTGCAGTTCCTTTCTTAAGATTGACCAAAACAACTCTTCACATCTCGTCCAGTGGTGAAGGGAGTGGTCTAGAGGACTAGAACTATTAGTGTTTGCTCTAACATGAACCAGAAACTGATAAAGTTTCTCAGTTGAGGAATGAAACGTCTTTCAACTCCAAGGAGAAGTCCAGTTGCTGACAACTAAACCCTTTTTGGAGAGCAGGTTATAACCAATAATGAAGTAGTGATATCTAAATTAAATGAAAGTGTAAGGGAAAATTCAACAAAGAGTTGGTTTGCAGCTGTGCCTATCTGCAGTTTTTTTTTATCAGATCTAATATCTGTGCACAAACAAACAGAGAAAAAAAATCACCTCATTAAACTCTGGATTAAGGGTCTTTTTGATTACTGCTGTTTTGTGCTTGGATTTCTTGTGAACATCAGGCTTCAGGTATCTACAACAGAGAAACGTAATAAATGTGAAGAAATAGATTTAAAAATAAATAAATAATAAACACAAACACACACCTCAGCAGTTCATAAATAATAGTAACTTGGTAACTGTCATTTTAACATCCAGAATGATAAGTGACATGTTTAAGAATGACCTTTTTACTGATGTTTAACACACTTCTTTTTTTAGGAAGGAAAGCAATCTCCATGTCAGGTAACACTGTGTTCCACTGCACACAACAAAATGTGACCTCTGCCTTAAACCCCATCACCAAAGTGAACAGTCGGCACCTTTTAGTGAACCAGTAGCAGTGAATGTGGAAGTGCCATGCTCAGTGCAGCTCTGTGGTAAACTGACAGCTGGTGGATTTTAACCTGCAACCCTCTGGACCCCTCAGGACATTGTTATTAAACATTAGCCAAACCATACAGCTACTCCTCATCTTATGGTACTGTATTAAAGGGCCCACCAACCTTTTAGAAACTTGTGTTACGTACCGGTGTCATGGAAAACATGGTTGGACCCAAGTGCAGCAAATGAAGGCTTTTCTTCAACGTTCAAGATTTATCACAAAAATAAAAGCTGACATTGACAAAACCTAGACTTAAGTACATAATTTTGTTACATGTACTCCTAACAAAAACCCACTTAGCATTAGCAGAATACACATGACATAACTCTAAACAGTTCCAAACAATACACACGCAATTTAACATGCATCACTAAACAATGATCCAATGAGGACTGAGTGAGGGATAGGGATATATATATATATATATATATATATATATATATATATATATATATATATAAGTGGCACAAGTGAGACTAATGACAAACAAAGGTGACTGATCACACTGATTACCCAGCACACAACAGCAGGGAAAGCGAAAGACAGACCTCACAGTACACCCCTCTTTATGGATGTACTCTGGATGTCTAGAACCAATCAACACCCTGGGTGGCTGGGAGATCAGAACTGGGAACTGTTCTGTACCTTGGTCTAGGGTATTTGTAGCTGCGACTAGGAGTCTCCCTCCTAGACCAAGGCATGGCAAACGTTCAAAGGCCTCTCGCTGACCAGAGGGCCCCGGCTTTAGGAACAATATAACAGTCGGCCTCTGGGGCAAAGACTGTCGAAGGAGACGAAATGAACCTTGACCTCAGGTGCAAAGACAGGGACAGCCGAGGGTACCACATCCTCGGGGGCAAAGACAGGTACAGCTCAGGGAAGCACATTAACGGGGGCGAAGACAGGTACAGCCAAGGTGCCACAACCTGAGACTGTGCCCCCTTCCTTAAGGGACAGCTCCAGAAGTCCCAAAGATGAGGGAGGAAATAGCTGCCTCTGGTGCTGTTGAAGGAGATGATCGCAGACCCCTGTCCAGTACGCCGACTCATCACAGCTAAAGGGGTCCCTGGATGAGTGAGGGACAGCAGCGTAGACTTCTGCCCAGTACAATGGGTCCCATTCAGGTGGAATGTGCTCATTTAGTTTGAGTGGTTCCGAGGAAGAGAGAGTTTTGGCAGCGCAGATGTCTGCCCTGTGTGCTTGGTCCAGTCTGGTTGGATCATTCTGTTACAGTTCGGTGTCGCGGAAGACAGGGTTGGACCCAAATGCAGAACCGGGTCAAAATTTTAATTACAAAATAACAATTAAACGTACTTACAAGGTACACGTACTGCATTAAACTTCTTAATGGTTTGGCTTCTTCAGCCCAAACCCTTTTAGCAGTAGAACATACACAAAATCACCAACAATTCCAAACAACGATCCAACGAGGACTGAGTGAGGGAGAGGGGTATATATACTATGGGTACCAGGTGACACAAGTGAGACAAATGACGAACACAGGTGACTGTGATCACACCGATTACCTAGCACCACACAACAGCAGTGAAAGGGGAAGACAGACCTTGAATGAGGGGTATTTCAAGGGAAATAAATATGAAGAGCTAATTGTTTGTCATCAAAGCACCCATTTGAATGCCATTACATTCATTCAACTGAACAGTACCAGTACAAACAAGTACCATACCAGCACAAAATACTGAACAAAATCCTCTTATTCACTTGGTTAGGCTATCCCACAGGCACCAGTGGTTGTCCAGATAGACTCCCAGCACCCCCACCCCCACCCCATTGTGGTAAGACTGTGACTTATGCAACTTACAACTTGACTTATGCAATAATAACATTACATAGAACGTGCTTACACGTTATGTGTTGGGAGGAGATACATTTACTGTAAAGATAAAAAAACTGTGCTCTACACCAGTGCTTCCCAATCTTTTTCTGTTACGCCCCCCCTAGCAAGAAGAAAACAATTTGCGCCCCCTCACCCCACCACCCAGTGTCGCAGAGAATTGAACTTGCCCAAGGCATGTGTGTGAAAGTCAGAGGTTTATCCAGCTTTCCACTGTCCTACTGCAACATTCGCTGGCACAGTGCGATTGTTGTATCCAATTTGATTCGGTTTCAGCAATGCAGACAATATTTTCCATGACCTAGAAGTGAGACTGATTCATTTGGTCTGAGCTGAGGCTTGGCTGAGTCACTGTTTGATTGTTGGAGGCTCACAGCTTCTCCTGTCTTCAAACTGGTGGCAGAGAGCAGAAAGACAAGAGATGTGAACATTTACGTCAGAGGGTAGGCTGAAAAGCGCAAACATCTTTTGGGACGAGACCGTGTTTCATAAGATGCACAAAGAATCGTCTTCATCCGTGAACTGCCTAACGTTATAGATAATATTATGGTTTATTTTCTCTATCTTAATGCAAAACCTCATTAAGAACTTGAAATTTCATATAACATGTCATCTTTTAATTCTTTCACTTATTACAATTGAACTCGCTGGACCGGTTAGCTCAGTTGGTTAGCGGGTGGGGCTGATAACGCCAAGGTCGCAAATTCGATCCCGCGTATGGGCTATTGTCATTGCAGACTTGTGGCTGTTGGTGGCCTACACCAGTGCTTCCCAATCTTTTTCTGTTACTCCCCCCCTAGCAAGAAGAAAACAATTCGCGCCCCCCCAACCCACCACCCACTCTCTGCCACAACAATAAATAACAGCATTTGTCTATAAAATAGTTCTAGGTACACCTCTGCATAACATTGTATCCTTGTTAACATAAAGAAACAAAATAGAGATATAGTTCAACCTACAAGGATGTTCAATTACACTTTATTGTGGTACGGCAGAAAAAAAAAGCATGTTCCCCAGGCTCACATGTGCCCCCCTCAGCATCCCACCACGCCCCCCCCCAGGGGGGCCCACCCCACACTTTGAAAACCCCTGCTTTACACTATAAAATTTTGTTTTACAAGTAAATATATCCACATTTTTTATATTTCCTACCATTCTGAAGCCCTGGTCCACAGATTTCTTCTGGTTCATTTTCAGTTTGTTCTTTGTTGGTTTGTTTTTGGTCATCTACAGTGTGTTATTACTAATGACGAACATTAGACGAATAATCATTAGACGAATAATTACATACATAATACATTTTTTTTAACATTTTTTGTGTTGACCATTGATAGTTGATGTGGTCCTTTAGTAAAAGGACAGTGTGTGCAGTGGCCCTCAACAGTTTGACAACCCTGTATTACTCTACCAGGCAGACATTTCTGTGAGCCTAAAGGACAATTTTTTTCATGCAGTAAGAAGGCATTCAGCCTAACAGTCATCAAGAGCAGAGGATATTTTTATGCCAAAATCTCTATTTGAATTTGTATTCCGCCCACAATCAGAAGAGCGTATGTTCCTACACAGACACAACAAAGCATCTGAGAAGAAGATGATGCCAAAGGGCAAAGATTCCAGCACACATCTGAAATGAAATGAGGCATGTGATGCAATTCCTCTGCATACAGAGGACACGTGTATGTTCATTCTCACAGAGGAAGAAGAAATATTAACCTGTTCGTCTGAGAGTAATGGAAGGTGACAATTTTCTAATACGTGATTATACTTTATCAAAGACAATTGTCCAGAAGTCGGGGGATTGTAAGATATTTGTCATTTATTATCAGTGTGAGATGTCTGTTGTGAGGTTCCCACAAACCATTTCCACTTATCTCCTACATCAACACACTTTTTCCAAATTAAACCAAATTCTAATACAAAATCTTTACTAAACCAGATTCTCACAACAGTTAAAATTTTAATGTCAAAGCCCAAAAATCAAAACTTCCCAGAAGGGACACAGTAACACACATCCATAAGTGTACAACCAATCATTTTTACACCCCAGCCCATAAACAAACATGCCCACACACACTCACGAAGAGAGGATTTTAGTCTAAGCTCTTCTCACGACAGTTCTTGAGTTCCATTCTAATTTTAATAATGGCTGATAAGACGAGCACGAGGAGAATTTTTTTTTTTAATAACAGACCAAGCATCTCTGCTGCTGTCTGTGTGATGTTGTGCAATGTCTGTGGGAAGTGGGAACACATTCATTCCACACTCTGTATGGTTTATACTTTTCCAGTGGTAAAAGAGACATATTTTGAAAAATTTACTTAATGGTCTTGTTACAAATATTGGCATCCTGGAAGTGTGTGCCTACTGTTTCATTATTAGTTTCACCTGCTGGGTAAGTGTGTCACAAAACCCACAGTTGTGATTTTACTTTATGATAGCAACAAGGCAAGTGATTATAATAATCCCATGCATCGCTCTGAGTAGCTATTGCTGCACAGCCAGTCCTACATTTGAGAGGACACACAGTGTGATTTACTTCTGTACAAAAGGCAGTGTATCATGAAAAATCCAACAGCTGCTCTATAGGTGAATGCTCAGCACCAAACTGTTTCTTACAAGGCAACTACTTCAGTGGCAATTGAAAACTGGGGCTGGTAACCATGGCTTTGACGGAACTATTTGTTCAAAGAACTAAAAAGAATACTTTGGCCATTTCACTTCGAAAAGAAAAATAATAATTTGTTTTGTTCCGTAACAGAATGAAAAAAAAAGGTGATCTGTTAATATTGGTTTTATTTTGTTGTTGTGTAGCCTACAATCAAAGTCCTTGAAAAAAGAAAATCTGGTTTAAAGCCCTGTAATTAACACGTTTAGATTAGGTTACACTGAAATACATTACCACAGTCACCATGAAAATGTAATCTGATTACGAATTACTTTGCATAAAAGGTTTTAAATACTGTATTAATTATGTGATATATATAAGGTGAAGCTAGAATAAATTACATTAATAGTAACATTCAGGAGTTGTTGACAACAATAATGTCCAGTGTTGCTGAGACTCACTTCCTTGGAAGTCCATCTGGAATAGAAACACCAACATTCTCATCCCTTAACTTAATGTAAATAATAAAAAACGACAGTTTTTTGTACGACGACTACTAAAAAAAAAAAAACGACAGTAGACCTAACGCGTAATATTTAACTGTATCCAACACTACAGTGGGGAGACGAACTATTTATAATCTCCAACATCGATTTCAACTTATTTAAAGAGCCAAATCATAACAACCGTTATGTTGAGGCAACATTTAATATTCCTTTTTTGGCATTCTGACTCACACAACAACACACAACGAAATTTGGCCTTTGCGTTTAACCCATCATCAAAGTGAGCAGTGGGCAGCTAATGAGCATCGAGAGTGTGTAGGGATGATACCGAGCAGTGTGTAGGGGGATTCGAACCGGGGACCTTGCGGACCGAAGCCTGCTTCCTTTACCACTAGGCCACCACTGCCCATGCCAAAATCCATCTTAAATACTGCAGCCACAGTTAGAACAAACAAGTGTCTCTAGTCTGGCAGTGTGTGAATAAGAAACAAAAGACAAAATATCTAAAATTATTTTCTGAATGATGTAGCAGTCCGTTGGAAAAGACCTGTAGTCACACACAACTGTCAGAGTCCTGATTAATGGTTGACATATTTCACCTCTTAACCGCCTCCGGGAGCATGTAAGCTGCCCTCATCCATCACCAACACCTTAGCAGGGTTGAACGTGGTCATATATTATTTATGAGCGATGACAAATGATGATTCATTGGCTACTGCTGTCAAACACAGCCAGTAGTCAGCGACGGTGTAGGCATGATGAAAGTTCTGGATAGGTCATTATTGATTTGTTGTTAACGTTTAAGCTGAACCTCATTTATCAAAAAATGTCAAAACTCAAATACTAATCATGTTAATTAATTTAGAAGGTAAGTTAAAAGACTTTAGGTTCCTAAAGTACTTCAGGTGTAAAGTAATTCTAAGTGTTTGTGGGGCCTTCATCTTCGGATCATGGTTGTCAGTTTGTCAACTGATAAATAAATGTTTATCTATTTAAAATTTATATATTTAAAATTGTTAATTCATTTTGGTTCTTCTTTTCCTTTCGGCTTGTCCCTTATTTAAGGGTTGCCACAGCAAGACAACTATTTTTTATTCCCCTCTCCAACCTCCAAGACGTTTCATCAAATCTAGTGTTGTCTGATGGGGAGTTCCAGATATTTCTCCACCCCAATGTGGGTCTGGAGCTAAGGACTGTGGTCATGGCCCAAACAATATTACCATTATGAACTCTAATCTCTCATCTTCTTAAATGGTTTGGCTACTCAAGCTCAAACCAAAACCCTACCAACAAACTCCAAACAATTCCTTACAACTGTTTCCAAAACTCCTGACAAGACAACCCATGACACAACCAACCTAGACAGCACATGACGGGACAAACCTAGACAATGAACCAACAAAGACTGAGTGAAGGAGAGGGGAATATATAGTGAGGGCACCAGGTGACACCACGAGTGAGGACTAATTACAAAGACACAGGTGACTGTGCTCACAGTGATCAACCAGCACCACACAACAGCAGGGAAAGGGAAAGACACAGACACACAGACCTCACAGTTTCATCAAATCTAGTGTTGTCTGATGGGGAGTTCCAGATATTTCTCCACCCCAATGTGGGTCTGGAGCTAAGGACTGTGGTCATGGCCCAAACAATATTACCATTAATTGCTCCTAGGTTTCTGACATGGGTGCGGAGGCCTTCAAGTTCGATTCCACCAGCTGCCAAGTTGCCTCTGATGGTGCTCTGAGCATATCACCATCCAGAACGAAATAACATCAGTGAGCTCATCACCCATCAAAGGCTCTGTAGGGTGAATGAATGAATGAAATGTGTCGTTGCACCTCGACACTTGAATGGATGTGTGAACTTCAGCTGTGCTTTCTCCAAGGCCAGCATTGTAGGTGGGTGATAGGTGATGGCTGAGGTCCCCACTTGGTTCAAAAATGATCTTTCCAGTATGACATGAATGGTTTTTTTTCACTCCTCTTTCAAATCATCTGTCATTTCTGGTGGTAATGCCACCTTTTGTCCATCAATGTACAGGTCAGAGTACTTCTCATTGACATTAAACTGTGTTGCAAATGCAAATCATATTTTCTCAGATTTTCCAAAATTATCTATATGAAGGGCAGTCATTATGATTTTCCAGTCACCAACCATTAGAGTGCAATTCAAATGTTTTTGAATGAACCTCAAAATGATAATAGTACATTCATTCATTCATTCATCTTCTTCTGCTTGTCCGTTGCCGGGTTGCAGGGGTGGCGCCAGGGGTAGTTGACGCCACCCAAATCACATTGCACCATATTGTGAGCCTTCCTGTGGGTGGTGAGCCCACAAGAAGTGATGTGGGTTGGGACGGTGCTATGCTCAGAGCACCTCAGTGGCAACCTGGCAGCTGGTGGATTCGGACCGGGGACCTTGCGGACCCAAGTCCGCTTCCTTAACCACTAGGCCACCACTGCCACCCTGCCATGTAATAGTACATTTAAAAAAATAAAAATCACAACTGCACTTAAAATGTATGTTCCAAATTATTATGAACCATTAATTTTTTACACATTTTATTGTTATAAAGAACAAAAAATGGTTATGTGTGAAATGATAAACATTAGCAGGTCATGCTATTCAGGCCTGACTGAAATACTACCCAGGCTTGACCGAAATGTAACTGAAATCAAGCACAATTTAAATCAAAACATTATCCCAAGTTAAGTCACGTCTGAACATGCGACCCCTTCTTGAAAAGGACCTTCTCAAGTCTTCCATCCATTGAATTTGTCAATTTTTGGATAGTATCTGCAGGAACAGCCTTGGACGAGGACAGAATATCCTCCCAGAGCTGTTGTTGAGATGTGAACTGCCTCCCACCATCATAAACATTTCTTTTGATGATGATCTATAGGTTCTTAATAGGGTTGAGGTCATAGTAGGTTTTAACCCACAATTATACCATTGACACTTACATTCTGCAGGTTCAGAAAGGCAGATATCAACAAGAGGTTGACAGTTGACAATTTATTCCCTTTGAACACATAACTATAATAACTAAGTATGAAAAATGAAAAAAATAGAAACAAAAAAGAGCTCTTTTAAATAAAAAGGAAGAATAAATATCCACATAAAAGTATCACACATTCTTATTGAAAAGTTAGAGTTCACTCTGTTCTGAGATGTATGTATGTGAAGTTCTGTCACTCTTCACTACCCGGGTAGGTTTTGTGTTATGTTCTTATCTAGTGTTATGAGTTGAGTCTTTGGACCTCAGGGTTCTCTCGGGTTTTCTGAAGTCCTGTTTTTGTCCATGCTGTTTTTCCCAAGCCATGCTCTTTACCTGCCTGGTCTTTTGCCAGTGATTTTTTGTTATGCTAGTTTTTGTTAATAAATTTCATTGCTACCATTGAAGAAAAGCTCCACCAGTTTCACCACTTTTGCCTGCCGACCTCACCATGAACCATGACAGAACCCCATCAGGTTGAAGAGCAATGGATTACACTAAGGTGATGGGACTGCATTAACAGGAAAGTCTTGTTGATCAGGAGATGAGGAAAGATGGTGTGAAGTGAATCTTTTGATTCGCTCCTGCTCCTCAAGAGAATTTTGGTGTTTTTGCCATCTTGAGAGACAATCAGCTTCCTGATTGTTTTTCCCAGCACGGTACTTAATGCTGAAATCAAAAGTCAAAAGGGCAGCTAGCCATTGGTAACAGCAGCATCTAGTTTGGCTAACTTTAAGACGTATGACATGGGGTGGTTGTCAGTTATGAAAATGAAGGTGTTTCCATATAGGTAATCGATGAACTTCTCCACTGATGTGCGAGAAATTTGAATTAATGAGCAGAGTATTGCTTTTCACTAGTTGAAACAAGGAATGGCACAAGCAATAACCTGCATGTCACCATCCTGTTCTTGGTACAGAGCAGCTACAACGCCTGACGTGCTGGCATCAGTGCGGAGCACACAGGGCAGTTTTGGATCGGCAAACCAAGAACCGGTGCGGATGTCAATTTGTCAATTATCACCTAGAATGCCCGTTGACGATCGTTCATTGAAGGGTTCTTTGGGGTTAAATTACACTCCTCGGCTAGATGTCTTCTGGACTTCTCTGTGAGATCATTCAAGGGTTTGACTATTTTCGAATAGTCTTGGACAGATCAGCGGTTATAACCTGCAAATCCCAAGAAGGATTTGAGCTCACCAAGGGTTTGAGGTAGTGGCCAGGTACGGAGAGCACTAACCTTGTCTGGGTCAGTTTCCACTTCTCAACTTGAAACAATTTGACCGAGATATTGCACAGAGCTTTGAAAGAAATGGCATTTTTTAGACTATGTGCCAGGACAGGGAATCATCTCTGAGAAGAGTCTGAGCCGTATAGTGAAGTAAAAGATCCCTGTTTTTGATAGCATGTTCAACCACTACTTTTTGTACCTGTGGACTGGAGAGATACTCAAAAGGTAGGTACTGGCTTCCTAGGAGGAGATGAAGTCACTGTTCCAAATTCCAAATCGTGGTGAATTAAGTTCACTTGAGTGGGTCTGGTTTTCATCTATAGTTACAGGGGTTAATGCAACTATAAGTACAGGGCCATTGTGCAAAGTATCTGGTTCAGGTGGATTCTGGCTAATTCATCAAGCAAAATCTTTTTCACCCCGCTTTGCTTAGCAACACAGCTCACTAAGGTAAGACTTTGTTAAAATCAAACCTTGGTCTGCTGTGTACAGCTTAGACAAGAGTTAAATGCGGTGTGTGATATTTGGATCACTTGAGGGTCTATCAACAGGTAAACTATAGCATATTCCTCTAAAGCGGTGTATTGGAACTGAGACTCACCACTGGTAACCGCTCTCTCAATCTTACAAAACTGGCCCAAATAACAGAATATTTCATTATCTACATCACCATCAGTAATCCACTTATAAGCAATGCATTATGTACTTTAACATTTTCCGATATAACTGTATCCAAGTTTGTAATGTCAACACAGTGCTATACAAGGGAAATCTTTTGAATTTTCTCACAGGAAAAAGCAACAAAATGACACACTGGTCAACCTGACTCGCCAAGTTTTATGTATGAGGTTGACAAGTGACAATTTATTGCCTTTGAACACGTAACTATTTAAAGTATGAAAAATAAATAAAGAATTGAAACAAAATAGAGCTTTTTAACGATGACAAATATCCATTATATCCATTGTTAACCATTATAATCTAATATGTACATCATTAAAATACTCCTGATAAGCATTAGTGCCACGCAGTTAGTGCCAAGCTAGTTTCGTCATTTCCACAGATAACAATGATACAAAATCTATTTCAGTTGGTTCAATTATAAAGGTGCATATCTATATCTCCAATTGGTTTGATTTAAGCAATTCCATCAATCATTTTCCTTTAACAACAAGCAATGAGGCCTGATGCTTTAGTATGTAGCATGACTCTTACCAGAGTTCAGCAGAGGGCTGACAAGACCGAAGCAGCTCCTCTCTCATTCTCATAAATCACAAAGATATCTCCTAAATATGTAATGAAGAGATATTAATCACTACTAATTTTGTAAAATGTAGTATTTAAATGTGAGGTTTACTTCACGTTTCATAGCCTTGTCAACTCACTCATGCGGTCTCTTTCGATGCCTTTAGTCACAGCCTCAGTTCGAGCATGCGCTCGGCGGGACCATGACTGAGAACACCCATACGGCACCCGTGGCATGGTAATTGCATATGTTATATAAATGGGTTTGGTAACCATGCATGTTACATATTGTTTGCAGCATGGCATGGTGCATTGTCATGCATGAAAATGATCCTGTTCCAAAAAGCTCCATTCTTCCTTTTGAACCATGGCAGGAAGTGTTCTTCGAGGAACTCCACATACGTTGTGGATGTCATCTTCACACTGTCAGGGATCCAGAAAGGGCCGAGAATCTTTCGCTCCATGATACCAGCCCAAAACATCCCTCCACCACCTTCTTGTTGGCGGCGGGGCCTTGTCTTCATGGGTTGGCCGTCAACCAACCATCCACTACTCCATCCATCTGGGCCATCGAGTGGTGTGCGTCATTCATCGGTGAACAGAACAGTTTTGAAGTAGATAGTGAGGTTGAAACGATGGCTTATGAACCGCTGCAAACCCTTGGAGGAAAGAGTCCTGGATTTTTCTTTATCAGTACGCACACGTGTGTGCTCTGAATCAGCTACATACTTCTCGATAGTACGATGATCGCAATGAAGTTTCTTGGCAATTTTGATTGTTGTCATTCCTTGACCCAAACATTCAACTATTTGTTTTTTTTCAGCAGCCGAAAGGTCCTTCTTTTTGCCCATCTTGGTTGAAAATGGTAGCCTGCTTAATAATGTGGAACAACCTTCTTCAGTAGTGTCCCCTTTAATTGGACTCACCTGCCAAACTAATTAGCACAGGTGTCTTCAATTGGTTTCATGATATACAGAGCCATGATACACATACACATTATACACATTACCATCCATGAGTTTAAATTGACAAACAATAGATTTTACCATACCACTGTTGAACACATTTTGCATAATAATTTGGAACGCATTGTACATTGCCCAGCATGCACCACATCCCTCAGTTTATGAGTGTTTAAGAGAATTTCGTCCTTAGAATGGACAAGTTTCTGCCTCAGAGTCTTGCTGGGTTTGGAGTGCAATACCCATATCTTGTGGGTATTACTGATTCTTCTGAATTTCTCTGAGAATCCTCCCACATAAGGAATGACAGTGATACTCCTCTTTTATATATCTTCTGTATTCTCTTTGCTGGGTTTCTTGGCTGTTTTAACACTAAGTTTTAACACCAAGTTTAGATAGCTAGAGTTCTGGAGTGCTGTGGGATAAGCATCTCTTTGAGTGCGTAGGTTTGTGTTCAAGAGGATGATGTGAATCATATATCTACAGCCATAGATCACAAATCTATTCGGGTAAACCCAATGATAGCCAGGACAGAAAGACACATTTTAGGACCAATGACTCACAGGGGCACTTAACAGTCATACCGTCTGCTCCACACCCACAGATGGGTTCAATAAATACCTAAAAGACCATATTAAAAAACTCTAAAACTGATGAAACCTATTGTATAAAGGGCCCAGTTCACATTTCTCGAATTGGTTAAAAACTATAATGTTGACCTGGATTTCTGACTATTTCCATTAATCCTTTGTTTAACATTCCAGTGGGCGCACCACCTGCAGGTTCGGCACAGTGCAATGTTAGTTGGGTGGCAGTTGTGGAGACTGCTGTCCCTGCGGCCCGGTAATGGATAAGTGCAAGAAAATGGATGGATGGCCTTTGTTTAACAATTGCTGTTGGTATTAATGTTTATGACATATGGACATGCATAAAACAAGTCTAGTCTTACGTTTTGACATATGGATCAGAGTAGCCATTGACATCCATGGCGGCCAGATGAGCACAACGTTTGACGCCCACACAAAGCCCACCACGAGCCCTCTCCTTGCCCTCACCCTCCACATCGGTGTCAACGGCTGGAGGCAGATACTGAAGGCAGAGCAGCAAACGACCTCTCTCTTCCAGGCTCCTGTGCTGCTCTGTTTCCCACTAAAGAATGTACAGAACACGGAGGCAAACAGGAAGAGATGAGTTTGACATTATGTACAGTCAGATGATCACGTTGCTACCAAGGCAGACTTCAAACTGACTTCATGTCACCTTATCAGCACCTTTGTCATTAATCTATGCATTAAAAATATATTTGTTTATCTGTATAAACCAACCATAAGCATCATTAAAGCTCTAAAAAGAACTAAAATTAAATGTTACATGTTATGCTGTTTGCAAAATGACACGTGTGTATTAGAATTGATTTAATAATATACTTTTGTTTTGAAATGCCTTGCTCCTTTTGTGAACAGAGCTGAGCAGCACATGGTAGTGTCACAAGTGAACTCATAACCAGAAACGAATAAAAATAACACAAAGAGTACTCACTCTGGCAGAAAAGGGCAATCTCAGAAAAAAAAGAAGATGATCTTTATGGTCAAAGGTTCGCAACGTTCTCTGAACAACAAACGTTTCCTGACATACAAAATATTTTCATGCATCTTGGCACATGTTAGGACACATTAAAAGATAAATGTATTAAAAAAAAAAAACAGGATTCTGTCATGATGTATAAATGCCTGATTGATTTTAGTAATAATTTGAATAAAGATAATGCAAAATTATACTTAATTATTAGGGGTGTGACGATCCACTCACACAACGATCCGATTAATATCTTGATTCACAGGATAGGATCCGATTGAGGAATGATTCATAAAAATTATTAAATGATCGAGTTCATTCGATTTGGTCCAGTTCAAATAGTTTTTTTTAATCTTAAATACAAATGTGCAATGGAGCTTTCAACAACACTATACAGCTGCCAGTCTTTTTTAGTTTTAGTTTAGTTTATTTAAAAGGGGTAAATTGAATTTCACAAACACATGGTTAAATAAGAAAGAATTAGCCAAAGGCTAGTTTTCCTCTGTTCTCCACTGGTCATGATTTAGAAAGGCAAGAAGCACACAATACATATACAATAGAAAATACATGTGCATTTTTTATACAATTAAGACATATTTTTCATCTTCATCTGGCATCTCCCTTTGAAATGCTTAAACATTTGCAATATTGTTTTTACACAATTTTTTTTATTTTTTTAGAACTCTATTAATCCCTCGGGAATAATGCCTTTGCATTTAACCCATCATAGTAGTGAGCAGGGGGCTGCTGGCTGAGCCAGCGCCTGGGGAGCAGTGTGGGGGGACAATGCTCAAGGGACCTCAGCAGTAACTTTGCGGTAGGGGATTCGACCCAAGGGCCTTTCGGAGCCAAGTCTGCTTCTTTAACCACTAGTCCACCGACTGCGCACCAACATTTTTCAACACGGCCTTTAAAGCAGAGCTGTGAATCTAATATTAACACAATATATTTATACTGTTTGACAATTTATATTTTATCTCCATTAACAAGTATATCAGAATCAGGTGACACTCTACTTATTATAGTGAAATACATGCTTACAGTTTTAGAAAGGTTTGGCTGTAGACAGCACTCCTGTAACCAGATTGTCTCACAGGACATTGTTTTGTAATATATGCTGAACTGTGGTTGGACCTTTGTAAAAACCTTTTTATTTTGCTCTGGTCGTTCCTGCAGTGCCAGCGTCACCCAGTCATCTATCACTCTGCCGCCTCTCCTGGTGACTGCTAAGGTTTGTTGGACCTTTGTTTGATCGAGCTTTTTGGAACGGTACACTCGGATTGTGTAGGTCACAGATGAATAATCCATCCAAAACGATTAATTTGCACACCCCTATTAATTATACTCTATACAAACAATAGTAATGTTGTTGCTGAAATAGAAAACAGCAGAAAATGTCAAGTGCATGTGTGCAATTATGTTGAGTCGCCACATCTGTCATTACCTCTACCCCTACTTTTTACACAACTTGACTTTATATATCAGAAGATGTGTGTTTAGGGGGCAGTGTTGAGCTGGTGGAACTAGTCTGGAGGGTTTCTACCAGCTGCCAGGTTACCACTGAGGTGCGCCAAGCATGACACCGTCCCCACTCACTGCTCCCTGGGCACCTTAAAGCTGCCTACTGTTCACTTGTGTGATGGGTTAAATGCAATGGTTGAATTTCATTGTGTGCAGTGGTGTACTGTCACAATTAGTAGCTTTGTGAAAGTAGCTTTTACTTTGTTATCCAATCCTATTTGGACTTTTTTTTTATATGGGTAGGAGTAGCATTTTTTAAGGGTGTGCTTTGTTTGCAAGCCAAGAAAATAGACAGCTTTTAATTTCCTTTACATATAAAAAAAATCTCCCATCAGTCCTGTACAATATTCTAAACTGGAGTCTTTTCAACCTCTTAGATCTTTCTTTCTCTCATTAAGTCTTACCCTCAGGCAAAAGGTTGATCCAGTCAAGGCAATCAATATGCTATACACCTCACACTCCTGTCTGCTCTGGCGTCTCTAGTTGTAATTGTCTCCAGTTCTCCAGCTTGCCTCCAGTTTCTTTTTCCAATTCTTTTCTTTTTCATCTCTCCCTCTCTCACCCACTTCACTTGGCGTTTTATCATGAGTGCCTACAGGAGCATTACCAGTCTTCCATCTATGAATAAGAGACTACCAAACTTAATATGAGACAATGTCTTTTTACCAGTTATTTCTAATGAAACAGCACTGACCTTCACGGATCAATGGAGAACAACTCGTCTAGTACTCCATTGTAGAAATCAGCAGGTGTTGTTTTGGAGTTGGAGAAAATCACACTTGAACCAACCTATCACCAATAATATTCTAAGTAATGAAGGTAGATTTTAAGGAGAGGTTACAAAAAAAGGACAATAATTTACATGTACTCTATTCGCAGGCATGATTATCTAAATTTCTGATATGATATGCTCACAGGAATTGAAGAAAGTCAAAGTTCTTCATTAGCCCTGATTGTCAGTTTTGGTTTTCGTAGCCAACTGCTGCCATCTAACACAGAAGAGTATTTATTTGTTCTGCAATTCATACAGCATAAAACTCTAATTAGGGATTTTTTCCCTAAAGGTTCACACACCAGTTAATAGTTTTGAACAGTACCGCCAGTCATCTCTCATGGCAAGGTGGTTTTGAATCACTACCCAAATACATGAGAATATCTGAGACTAAGCACTCGAACCTCACAGTTTTTTTATCTAAATGTTGTCTGTATATTGTCAGGTCCGTCTGTCTTCACTTCCTGCAGTGTCTGGTTGTCACTGTGATCACGCTCACCTGTGTCTCTGTCATTAGTCCTACTCGTGTCACCTGGTGTCCTGTGTATATATACCCCTCTCCCTCACTTAGTCTTGTTGGTTTGGTGTGTTTGGTCGGATCATAGTTTTTCCTTGTCATACCGTGTGTCTTGCCTGTTTCATGTTCCTGTTCTGATCATAGGTGGTTCTTGTTGTGAGTATTTAGATGTTTATAGTTCATGGCTTAGTTCCATGCTTTGTTCCATGATTTGTTCCATACTGTATTTTTTGATAATGCCATGCTTTATTCCTGCATGGCCATTTGCCAGGGATTTTTTTTTTTGTATTAATTTTGTAATAAAAACCCTGAATCCTGCCAGTCCTGCATCTGGGTTCTAACCTTTTCCACACCACGTCTCGCCTCCAAGAGAGAATCTTGACATATATGTGGATTTAGGATCTTTGCAGTACAGAGAAGATGGTGTTGACATCTTCACCATAAATACACCACATAGGAATCAAGTTTGTAAACGTATCTGTTTTGTGAATAGTCCTATAGTTAGCACAGAGAGCAAATCCACAATAAGACTTGTGTAGAAGTATAAAGCAATTTAGTTTCAGACAAGGCAGATGGGTCTTAAAAAGCATTTAGTCTGTTCAAACAGACAAATAGGCCTCGTTCTGCAGAATACAACACACACACAAACACACACACACACACACACACACACACACAGATGTGTGTATATATATATATATAAGTGAATAGACAGGAAGACATAATTGAGTGTTCACCTCTCTCAGGTAACAGGAGATGCCTCTGAGAGCCGTGCTCATTGCAGTTGGTGATGGCAGCTGTAGGGGAAAAAAAAGAAAAAAGGAACTATAAGGGAGGGAATATTGAAAATCACTGATTAGGGAATGGTGTCTGGTAGGAGGAGGAGTGTACTTCAATAAATTACAGGTTCAGGCCTCACTGTTTGATGACCAAAGGCCTCTTGGCCAGCTAATACCCAGCTGACATCCTAACCCATGAAGAACAAAAACACTCATGCCCCCCACTCTGCACTTTTATTTTTTAATCCCTTTGTTTCTCAGCTCTCTCTCACTCTCATCCCCTTCCCCTGTTTCAGGTGATGTCATTGCCCCTCTGTTCTTTTGCTCTTTCTCCTAACCTTTATTCCTCTGCTCTATGTGGTGTGTTAAGCTAATACTATCTACAAAAACTCTTTATGTATTTATAGGCTCACCAAAATTACCTGCAGCATCTTTTGGATTTTAAGAAGAAACTAGACTTTGGTCATTTGTTCAATGACTAGATAAAGTGTATAACTGTGCGTAAACTACACCAGCATACAATAGTCTAGGCCTCTAGGCCTTCACTATTTAAAAGAAAATGTGTTAACTTTCTATACACCTATGAAGTCCATTCAGAACTCATGCAATAATTGTGTATTTGCATTGTGGAAATGAATCTGAATATGTGCTAAAGTGATAAAGAAATTAAACTGGACCGTAGCTCAAACACTTTGATGGATCTTTTACAGCAAATTCCTTATTTCTGTGAGAATTGTATTTAAGGTCAGGTTTTGTGCATAAACCTTTTTACTAGTGCGTGAAAGGTTATTACACTTCACAATATGGAAACGTGTTTCCTACCTTGCAGAGAAAAGATACATGTGTTTTTCTTTCTCTTCAATAGAATGAACACATCATTGTGAACAATGTAATCACTAATCCTCAAAAACTGCATTAAAACGGTATTATGAAGTGATTAATGTCTTGGTTATTGCTACTGTCACCCAAAATATTAATGTTAGCCCAAGACATGGTGCGATAAAGATCAATCTGTCTCTGTAAGATTGACAATTTTTATTATGTCATGTTGTCACATTGTTTCCCCACAGCCTCATTTATCATCCTTCTTTGTTTCCGACAGTAAGGATGTGGACCACTCTAAATATATTGACTATTACCGTAGCCTCCATGCATTCTTTTTCACATGCTCATATATTTTCATCTGCCTTTTCTTTTAAAACTCCTCTCTGAGCCTCCCTGTGTGTTCAGCTTCTTACGGGAGGTGGATGCTCCAGACAGATGTTGAAGTGTTTGGTCTGGTCAGGCTTCACACGGCGCAGGGCCACTCTGGACTCCCCAATGAACTCATTATGTGTCAGCTTGTCTTCATCACACACAGAAACACTGGGAGCAAAACACAGAGATATAGGGAGAGTATAGGACAAGGTTTTCAACAGTGGATGTATGCGTAAAATAGACCAATGCTTTCTATCCTTTTAGTGCCAGGGTGTAATATTTTACATAAAAACATGAAAAAACAAAATCAATCCATGATACAAACAGGTCATTATTTTTAAACCGTGACGCTGGAACATGACAGTTGTGTTACAATGTGGGAGGTGTACATCATATGTCAGCATTATTTATTTGTTTAGCAATACATATTTTCTCCACAGTTTGCCACAATGGGTGTACTATACTGTATGTAGAGGTTATACACTGCGTTCCAAATTATTATGCAAAAAGTGCTCAACAGTGGTAAGGTAAGATTTTTTTGTTTGTCAGTTTAAACTCATGAATGGTAATGTGTATCATGGCTCTGTGTATCACTGAAACCAATTGAAGACACCTGCGCTAATTAACTTGGCAGGTGAGTCCAATTAAAGGGGAGACCACTTGGACCAAAAGGTTGTTCCACATTATTTAGCAGGCTACCATTTTCAACCAAGATGGGCAAGAAGAAGGACCTTACAGCTGCTGAGAAGCAAGAAATAGTCAAATGTTTGGGTCAAGGAATGACGACAATCAAAATTGCCAAGAAAATTAATTGCGATCATTGCACTATTGACAAGTATGTAACTGATTCAGAAAACACATGTGCGTGCTGATAAAGGAAAATCCAGGACTCTTTCTAATAGGAAAATACGTCTGATCAAAAGAGCAGCTGTAACAATGTCCCATCTCAGTAGCAGACAAGTTTTTGAAGCTCCTGGTGCCTCCAACGTGCCCCTGACAACAAGATGCAGGGTCCTGAAGGGGTTTGCGGTGGTGCGTAAGCCAACCTCACTATCCACTGCACACAAGCAGAAAAGGCTCCAGTGGGTCAGGTAATACCTGAAGACTGACTTTAAAACTGTTCTGTTCACCGATGCATGTTGCGCAACCCTTGATGGGTAGTGGATGGTTGGTTGACGGCCACCCCATGCAAACAAGGCTATGACAAGGCTATGGAGTGATGTTTTGGGCTGGTATCATGGGGAGAGATATTGTCGACCCTTTCCGGATCCCTGAGGGTGTGAAGATGACATCCACAACGTATGTGGGGTTCCTCAAAGAACATTATCTGCTATGGTTCAAAAGAAAGAATTGAGGTTTTCAGAACAAGATAATTTTCATGCATGACAATGTACCATGCCATGCTGCAAACAATACATCTGCATCTATGGCTGCAATGGGCATCAAAGGAGACAATCTTATGGTGTGGCCCCCATCCTCCCCTGACCCTATTGAGATCCTTTGGAGGATCATCAAGAGAAGAGAAGTTTATGATGGTGCGAGGCAGTTATCATCTCAACAACATTCTGTTCTGTCCTCATGTAAGACTGTTCCAGCAGATACTATCCAGTAACTTACAAATTCAATGAATGGAAGACTTGAGAAGGTCCTTTTCAACACGTTTGTTCAGATGTGATTTCACTTATAATAATGTTTTTTTTTTTTGTCATTGTGACGTTGTGATTCACACCACAGCACAACGAAATTTGGCCTCTGCATTTAACCCATCATCAAAGAGAGCAGTGGACAGCTGCCTGGGGAGCAGTGTGTAGGGATGACATGCTCAGTGCACCTCAGCAGTAACTTGGCGGTAGGGGGATTCCAACTGGGGACCTTGTGGACCTAAGTCCACTTTCTTAACCACTAGGCCACCACTGCCCTGTTTTAATTTAAATAGTGCTGGATTTCAGTTACATTTTATTCAGTCAATGACCTGCTAATGTTTATAATTTCACACATAACCATTTTATGTTCTGTATGACAATAAAATGTGTGGAAATTGTGCGTGATAATTTGGAAGATGCATTTTTGTGATTTTTTTTTTTTTTTTAAATGTATTATTATCATTAGGAAGTTTATCAAAAACGAATTTTACTCTAATGGTTGGTGACTGGAAAATCATGATGACATGATGAGAAAATATGAAATGCATTATAATTTTGGAACACGGTGTAGAGTACTTGACTGTTTTAATGGAAGCCAGTTAATCTCCCCGGCAAGATTAAAAAAATTCTTGTAGGAGACACGTGAAGGTATCTGAAGGGTCCAAAGACCGGCGATCTGTATTCCTCAGCTACAATCACACTATGACAACAAAAATATATTGCAACATATTCCAAAGGAATATGGTACATATTAGGGGTGTGCAAATTAATAGCTTTGGATTCGTTCATCTGTGACCTACATGATCTAAGTGTACAGGTCCAAAAAGCCCCAATCGAACGAGAATGATGTAAAACAGTCCGATAATTTTGGATTTTTGGCCATAGATGGGTTTCCTGCTCCATGGCCCCGCTAACAAATTGACGTTGGACATTGGCGTGACATTGGCTGCATTGCCTGTGACGTGGACTGATTTGATTGGAGTGGATATAACTCTACTCTGAGCAACATGGCAGACAACATAGACAAAATGTACAGTGTTTCTCATTTAAAATAGATGGTTTTTACATAATTTGTGTTTTTGTTTTTTCAAAAACGATGGAAAGGTAGATAAAAGCAACGTAATTTAATAACTCCTTAGAGCGACAATCGAATACACTGGAGGTCTAACAAACCTTAGCAGTCACACGGACAGACGGCAGAATGGGACTGAAGACTGGGTGAAGATGACGGAAACGCTGGCACCATTAGTCAGAGGAGCGGACAAAATAAATTACAAAAGTTTTTCCAATCGCAGGTTGCCAATAACTCAGCAGAGTCCAAGGCAATACCGTCATTTATCGCTCATTATATTACAAAACAATGTCCTGTGTGACAATCTGGTTACAGAAGTGCTGTACAGCTAAACCTTTTTAAAACTGTAGGCAAGTATTTCACTAAAATAAGTTAAGTGTAAATCTGATATATTTGTTATTGGGGATAAAATACAATTTGTCAATCAGTATAAATATCTTGGGTTAATATTAGATTTTCAGCTCTCCTTTAAAGGCTATATTGACAAATTGTGTAAATCAAGTAAAATCTTGAAAATATTCTTGCAATTCGAAAGGAGATGCCGGAAGAAGCTAAAAAAAAAAAATCTTAATTGTATAAAAAGTGTTTGCATATGTATTATCTATTGTATATGTATTGTGTGCCTCCTGCCTTTTTACATCATGGCCAGAGGACAACAGATGAAAACTAGCGATTGGCTGATTCTCTCTTTTTTAACCATGTGTTTATCCCTTTTAAATAAACTAAACAAAAACTAAAGACTGGCAGTTGTATAGTGTTGTCGAAATCGGAGTTGCAAATTTTTATTCAAGATTTAAAAAACGAATTGAACTGGACTGACTCGGATCAATTGTTTAATATTTTTATGAATCGTACCTGAATCGGATCACAGCCTGTGTATCGAGATATGAATTGGATCATTATGTAAGTGGACCATCAGGAACATTTTCTGTCTAAAAGAAGCTGTCACCAAAAAAACTCTAGACACTTTTTTTCCAATGGAGAAGGCAGTATTCTAAAGAAGTTTTACAACTAGTTAGTGATGGGTTGATGAGTCTTCGTGAAGCGTTTCGACACACTGCAAATCTGTATTGATACTGTGTCGAAACTGTGTCACTGAAAACTGACACCTGCTGGACCTAATAAATCTCTACAGGCATATTTGTTGACGGACTCAACTGACACTCCTATGAAGTAGATTTTTTTTACATTCACATTTAGAATACTTTTTATGTTTTCAGATAATGAAAATGAGTCCATTCCAGTCAATTTGCGAACATATATCATAACTGAAAATGAAGGTGAAGGTGTTGTGTATAAGGATGCTTAAGGACTGTTTTTTTTATTATTCAAAAAAAATTTGTTTCTCCTACGTCTTGAAGTGTTTTTTTTTTCTAAAATTACACACAGGGCACTGATGAGGCTGGGATACAGAGAAATTTGAAGGACAAATGGTAAAGTTTGAAAAACAACAAGGAAAAAAATGTATTTTCCAAAATGAGATCAAATTGGTTTCACACGGCGGAAACATTTCTTTTTCCAGGAGGCTGTGCCACAATTTAACGATGAGATTGAATAAGATCACAACAGAGATTCTTTGTTGTGGCTGATGCATCCCATTGACAGATGCGCGTGCTTATGGACAGCTTGGGACGTTCATGTCATTTAGAAAAAGTTCCTGTATCGGTCACGTGACTTGCTAAAAGCGATATGCGCACGGACACCGACCGATATGCGCACCGTCCAAAAAGGCAAGGATGTTGTCCTTAACATCTTCTCTGGTGAACTTGATGTTTTTGTCCACTGAGTTGATGTGGTCAGGGAAGCTGTCAATCTCCTGGACTTTGATTTTGACCCAGGTGTCATCTACATAGTGAAACCAATGACTTGGAGCTGTTCCCATGTATGAGAGCAGAGCCCGTGTTTCCACATTCTCTATGTAGAGGTTTGCCACTATTGGAGACACCGGGGAGCCCATAGCACAACAATGTTTCTGTCTGTAAAATGAATCATTAAACTGGAAATATGTAGTGGTGAGGCAGAAATCTAGGAGGGGACAGATGTGGTCCACTGTCAAGTTGGTCCTTTCAGACAGTCTGCGGTCTTGCAGAAGGCGTAACCTGACTGTTGCTACTGCTTCAGTGGTGAGGACGCATGTGAAAAGTGAAGTGACATCATAAGTTGTTGATGTGGTGAATATCCAACCAGAGGTGCTAGGATGATAGTGAGATGTTTCGCGATGTTGTAACTGACTGATTTGATGCTGCTGATGATTGGTCTGAGTGGAGCTCCCTCTTTATGGATTTTAGGGAGACCATGGATGCGTGAAGGCCTTCCCCGGGTATAGCCGGTGGTAGAGTGGTCGGTCAATGGCTTGGTCTTTTTCCAGCTGCTGGAGACAGCTGATGGCCTTCTTTTTGTAACTGTTGGTGGGATCTCTCTTCAAAGGTTCATATGTAGCCTCGTCACTCAGTTGAGTTTTGACTTTGTTGTGGTAGTCCCTTGCGTGAAGCACAACCGTGCACCTATCTTTGTCTGCTGGTAGAATGGTGATGTCTGGGTCTCTCTGGAGAACTGTCATTGTCTTCTTCTTCTGGCGCGTCAGGTTTGAAGGAGGTGGTTTAGCACAGGAGAACGCAGCGGTGATTTTAAACCTAAGCTGTTCGGCTTTTTACCCCACTCACAGGATATAACTTCTGTTACTCCCCACTAAGAGTTAGAACGGAAGAAGCCTCCTGGACGAAAGGTGAAACGTGTTCCAAAAACCTGAATGTCCAGTTGCCTAACTAAACTCTTTAACCTTGACCTGGATGACCAAGACCCTTCATCGACATAAGCCAAATGATGAGTAAAGTATTGATAAAGGCAATGCTATTAGCCTCTTTGAGACTATCTATTGGGGGAATACTGGCTTTGCAGGCAGAAAGTGATTGACCAGCGCACCTACTACTAACAACACCAAGGCAACTCTGTTTCTTGCATATATGGTTCCCCGAAGATCTGTAAGGAAGGTCCTTTCAGACGTATTGTAAGTAGCAACAACCGTTACTTTTTTTCTTTTGTTCAATAATAGTGTTAAATATTCAAGGGGGTGAATGATAATAATAATAATAATAATAATACATTGGTTTTATATAGCCCCAATGAGCACTGTATATAAGTATGTATAAGGGCAATGGCCTAGTGGTTATGGAAGCGGACTTGGGTCCACAAGGCCCCCAGTTCCAATCCCCCTACTGCCAAGTTACTGCTGAGATGCCCCGAGCATGGTATCGTCCCTACGCACTGCTCCCCGGGTGCTCATTAGCTGCCCACTGCTCACTTAAATGCAGAGGCCAAATTTGGTTGTGCGCTGTGGTGTGAATCACAATGTCACAATGACAAAAAAAAGGAATTTAATCTTTAATCTCTAATATAGCTAGACAGATGCCTTAATTAGAATGGATTTCTGTTAAATAAACCAACGCCTCATGTCATGTAATGTGATAAAACACAAGAAAATATTATATATATATATAATTGACATGCATACTCTCAACATTCTGTCTACAGTGGGTCAAAGCTCTTTGAAAAACTCCCCAAGTGAATGGATTTAAACTGCCAGTCAATGTCACCGAAAGCAATGAACCTTCAATGCACATAGAGAGAATGATTGCCATATTTTTTACCATTGGGAATCAACATACTATGAATGTGGCTGAGTGAAGTTACAGCCCTGACAATCTTCTCTGCTGAGAACAGCGTCATCTGAAATGAATAAGTGTGAGCAGCAGTGGTGACAGAAGTTTTGATAAAAATGCCAAAATTTATGGAAATCCGCAGCCACTTGTGTCTGTGTCTGTGTGCTTGTGTATTTCTCAAAGTGATAGAGAAGCTACAGTCACACAGCTACTACTACTGATGTTATGCAGTCTCCAAATATCAACATAGACATGGACGTTGAAGGATTCAGTCTTGCAGAAGGAACATGTTGATATGAATATCCTGCCTCTTATGTTGATATTGCCTCAAACCTTAAATGCCCTTAACAGCCCACCAGATTTTTCCAAAATAAATACTTGGTTACTTTTTTTAAATATTCTTTTCACCTTATCCCTGCAATGCCAAAATCTGACCGAAAGAAGCAGAAAAGCATGACTTTCAATCTTAGTTTACGTGAAAACTTCATTTATTTGCTCCTAATATGGCCCCTGTGTCCAATTTAAGGACAAATTGTGGCCTGTAAGACAATGTTTTTTTGCCTGTGCCTGTTCGAAATAACCTATGGTAACAGTAGAGAAAATTCTAATAAAATTAAATTGGTCTAATGGAATCTAAATGAAGTCATACGTGGTGAGAATTATTGATAGATACTTAAGGCAAATAGATAAATAAATAAAATAGTTATACTGTGGACCATAGAGTATTTTCTGTTGGATGGTCACAACTATTATAGATCAAAACATTTTCATATGAAAATTTAATGACAATAAATCAGTAGTTAAAACTTTTTGTCTCTTTATTTGACAGATTGAGTTGAGGGAAGTGTCAACTCATTGGCATCCTCTTTAATTTCCCTTAAGATAAAAAACGTCACTTTTATTTACGACAAATCCATGCATGACCTGCTGAGGCAAAGTATAAGTTCCCGGACACACACACAAAGCACTGCTTTCGTCACCTCTGCAGGGGGTCAATGAAACTAAAAACAACCTGAGGTCTTCTGAGTGCCCTCAATATGTCACTGTAACTTGGGGAGAAGCAGTGGAGCAGAGAGAGAGAAGTAAAATGGAAAACTGTATTGGCTTAGAAGACATGATCTGTGATGTTTCTGGAAGACAGGATGAATGAAAGAGGACAGGGATGGACTCAAGAACTTTGTGCTGAATGCAGGGATGAACACAAACAGAAGAAAATCAAGGGTCAAGGCTTATGTGATTGATAAGTGATAAGAAACGTTTTGTAAAAGAATAGGCCTGCAGGCAGAAAAGGAAGCATTGATGGAAGTCTAAAACGTCTAAAAAGAAGCTGAAACAAAACATTTACCGAAGCGTTTTGCGGTACATGTCTTCCTCCGTGATTCCACAGTAGGTGAGGGTTTCATTCCACACAGGGTTCAACGTGTTGCGTACAGTCTTGGTTTTCAGCTTGTTTGCCTGTACATTGCATTGAAAACATTGATGCAGTACTGAGGTTAGACATGTGCAATAATACATTATAATGATAGTGCTTGCCAAACATAATTTTGATTGTTTATTTTATTTTATGATGAAAACAAATCAAAAAGACTCAGACCTTGCAAGCACCAGGAAGAAGGTGCAGTTTGACGTAAGGATCAGCCAAACCATTGAAATCCATTGGTTTTAGACCCTTAGGAGAGTGCAGAAAAAGAATTTTCTTGGTGATAAAAATGTTTTTAGTGCAATTCTTCAATAAAAAAAGCAAATGCCACTTTGCAATACCATTAAAACACAAGGTAGGGGTGTCAAGCGTCATGATGTAAGCAGAAAAGAGAGGATTGTAAGCCTGTGAAAGTGCCAACATGTCTGTGAGGTGGTCGTATTTCATTATAATGTTACAGTGCAGCTGGGTTTCAGGATAAATGATGTTAACTGAACACAATACGTTCCCAAAAATTGGTATCATTACAGTCTTTGTCTTTTTATCATACTAACTCCACCTCTCCATCTGATCCTAGGTCAGCCACAAGCCCCGTCATCTGTCTTACTCTCTGAGTGAGATGAGTGATAAAGTGATAAACAATTAAGTTTTTTCAAATTAAAAAAAAAACAAACAAAACCCACAAGCAATCACAATAATAGCTGTAGATTATATACACAAATGTTGCAATGTGTGCAACATTCTTAGTTGGTCTTTAGTGTCAGTTTTGGAGCACTTTGACTGCAGTGGTGGAATAAAAAATTTGGACACCCTTAAACTTTACACAATCTTAAATATTATCATAAGGTGTAGTAAATATCTTATATAAAATTGGCCAAAAATCGTAGTTTTTACCTGGCTATCGAAAGTCTCAACAGGATAGTGTTTGAACTATACTAGGCAGAACGTCACATTGTAGTAAAATGTTTTTTTTTTGCCTGCCTAAGCCTGCGCTCTGATGATTCCAACAGAGTGCTTTCAGAGTAGGCACAGATGTCTCCTCTACCAGGGCGTAAGACTTATGTTAAATGAAGGGATGAACGTGCACTGAAGAAAATGCAGAAATCAATGAAAGGAATTTAGAACTCATAGTTCTAAAATCATTCTATTGTCTTGGGCATCCTCCATCAAATGGTTAATTAACCATTGGTTAATATGCCAAACCAATTGGAGGATAGAAGGCAAAACCAATTCAATGAAATAATAGTGTATTTCTGTAAGACTGATTAATTCAGTTGGCAAGAACAAATTAATCCGTCTTTCGTTATTTTTACGGGGGAAATGTAAGTGAGATACAAATTGATTGACTAACAAGCATTGCTGCGTAAAGGATTGTATCACGAAGCCCCGCTGCATCTGAAAAAGACCCCTGGATAGTGATTTACAAAACGTGTAATGGTTAAATTCAAGAGGTGATGCACCTGTACATTGCACCAGTGAGCAACATTTATTTTGAAGTACGTAGCAACCAACTGTTCCATTATCTTCCCTGAGGACAAACCGAGCAATATTTAAACTGCGCTCTCTGCCTGACCTCAGGTCAGCAGCAGCCTCCTGTGCCAGTGTCTGTGTAGATTCTCAGTCATCCAATTCATTCAATCCAAAAATAGTCACTGGATCGAGTCAACTGGACATAGTAGGTTTCTAAAGGCGCTTCACCTCATCCAAAGAGGCTTTTTCAGTTCTAACCTCCGGGGGGGTCCTGGTATTAAACCTCAAAGAGGCTGCATACCTGTGGAAGGGAGGTGTTGTTGTAGAAAACAAACAGCTAAAAGAGGGAGGTGGGGTTGGTAAAGAAGGTTTGGACATGTTCAGAGGAGGGACAGTGGTTATATTGGATGAAGAATGCTAGAGATGGAGCTACTCGGTAAGAGATGAAGAGGAAGGCCAAAGAGGAGATTTATGGATGTGGTGAGGGAGGACATGGAGGTGGTTGGAATTGGAGTTGAGGATACAGAGGACAGGGTGAGATGGAAATTGTTGACTCGCTGTGGCAAAACATCATAAGTCATGAAGCAATGGCAGCACAGAGAAAATTTGTGGAGATGAAACATTGTCAGGCAATCTCTGTGGCTGGCACTGTCTTTTTGTGTAACACTAGAATGAAAGCTACATTATAAACTCAAAAAGTGTTTAAAATGCATCCCCAAATGAAAGATTCACAGACAGCG
Source organism: Paraplagusia blochii (assembly GCA_016785265.1). NCBI lineage: Eukaryota > Metazoa > Chordata > Actinopteri > Pleuronectiformes > Cynoglossidae > Paraplagusia > Paraplagusia blochii. The sequence goes on along the minus strand of JAFBJS010010169.1, from coordinate 13,822 downwards.
CAAACAGCCACAGCTCCTATGTTTGATGCAGGTGCACAATGCTGCTACTGCAGACTGAATGAATAAGCACTTTTAGAGTCTACTCCAAATCAAAATATGCATCTTTTCCCTTTTCTCTCTTTTCCTTTCCCTCTCTTTCGTTGATCCCTCCCTCCCTCTTTCTCCTGAGACGTACTGTTTACTTGATTGTTATTATTTAACATTAGCTTTGGGTCTTCACACCAAGAACGCGATTCTGGACACAAGGCCAAAATGAGCTTTCTCCGAAGGGTGGCTGGGCCCTCCCTTAGAGAATAGGGTGAAGAGCTCTGACAACCAGGAAGAGCTTGCACACATGTCATCAAGAGAAGCCAGTTCAAGAGGAAGAGCCAGGTCATAATGGAGTGACTATGTTGCCTAGTTGGCTTGGGAATGCTTTAGAATACCCCAGGATGAGCTGGAGGAAGTGTCGAGGGGGAGGGAAGTGTTGACATCCTTGCTCCAACTGTTGCTCCTGCAACCCAGGAATTTTTGGGGGCTGAGGTGAATTCATTGTTTTGATTAAGTTATTTTTAATGGGGAAATTGGAATCGACGTACGAGCAAATTTACTGACTAGCACTGTTTTGGAGCGGATTATAGATTATAGACCCATAGGTCGAGGCCCCACTCTATTTCTCAAAACAAATCTGTTTACACACATTGCACTGAGAACTATGCAGATACTCTACACTTCATCAAGCGTGAGATTTTTTTTTTTTCACCACTGTACTCAAGGCGCTTTATGCAACGTGGCGATATATGTCACTATAGGAATCGGATTGTGCAATTTACTTTTGAAAATAAATACCACATGACTATAAATAATAATAATAAAAAACACTAGTTGTGATGGTCTTATTGTGAAGATTTAAACAATCTTACCTTGGCTTTAAGCACTGTGCAGTGCAAGGAACTGGTGGCTTTCTCATACAAAAGATCAAACTCCAAAGTCCCGAGGGAGGCTGGAAAGCAGTTCAGAAAGAAGTCAAACAACAACAAATACAGTTTTCTTTTGTACTTCTGTATTGTTAAGTTCATTTATCTTCATACTTCTATCTATTACTGGATTGCAAGGGCAGCAGTCTCCATAACTGCTACCCAAATCACACTGCATCATACTGTGAGCCTTTCTGTGAGTGCAGAGTTCACTGGAAGCAAGTCAAACAGTAGGAAGTTTAATTCTAAACTACAACACACCAGAGCTGCAGCATGTACCAGATGTAGCTTGTTTGAAAAAAACAAGTCTTTCTTTTTAAGACTCATTAGGCAATGTTTTATACTTAAACTTGTCATTTGATTTATTCCATTAAGCTGCTTTAAAACAGGCTTAACAGACTTACCAACACATGACGTGTGTTTCTGAATGATGTCTGTTTACGCTGACAGTAAACAACTAAGGTTGCTCAACAATTCCCTCCTCACTTATATCTTGTTAGTGCTAAAGTATTTTCTTTTCTCTCAGACTTCTCTTGGCAGCTTAAGTGTAACCTGTCATTACTTTAAGGTGACTCACTGCTATCATCGCTGTCACAGCTGTCAATCTCAATGGAGGTGTCCATGCTGCTTGTGGCTGATAGCGAGCCTCCAATCCCTGTTCCCCCTGGAAACAGTGGCGACAACAAGCAGCTCCTCCCTCCACCTTCTCCCCCTCCTGCGGCTCCTCCACCTTGACATGCGCTCCCTGGACTGAGAGATCTAGGAGGGGACAACTGATTTGGTGAAAGCGGCTCAGCGAAGGAGGATGTGGGCGAGATGCGAGGGAAGTAGGCTGAGATTTGCCTAATGGGACGAATAGGACCGGGGCAGACGTCAATGGCCATGTGCTCCTGAATGGAGATGGCTAGGCTTTTTCCTTTTCTCACAGTCATAGGGCTGTAGAGAGAAATAAAGAAAAGGCACTTAGAAAATCACACTTTGAACTTATGAACTTGTGATATTTCTGTTTTTCCCTTTTTATAGAATTTGCAAATATTTCTACATTTCTATTTTTTTTCTGTCAATATGGAGTGTTCATCATAATGGGAATTAAAATAAACTTTTTGGATTTTAGCAAATGGTTGCAATAAGACAAATAGTGAACAATTTAAAGGACTGAATACTTTCCGTACCCTTTGTATATATAAAAAAAATCAGACGCAATTTCTGACACACCCACTGGTTAACTCAAATACTGCAATAAGGTAGTAACGCCAGTAGCTTTACTTAAAATGTTTGGGTAACGATTGAAATACAATTATGTACCATAAATATATATATTTATACATATAAAAAACTATAACAATATTATTCACCATCACAATAATAATGACATCAACACTATTATTGCTATATAAAAAAATAATAGCAATAATAATATTAAAAGTACTTTGTGCTTCTTCTCCCGCCTCCTCAGAGCAATGGAAACAAAAAGTATATATATATATTTTGTGATAAAATGTATTTTCATTAAAAAAAACTAAAGTCACCTAAACACTTTCTTTACAGTAATGTGCACTATTGTGCTGTGCTGTGTTTGTGCAAAACCATACAGCTTCCGTGTTATGGAAAATTAAATATACATTTATATATGTATTTATATATATATATATATATATATGTTTATTTTAATTCCCATGGGAATTAAAATAAACCTATATACTGGTCCATCTAAAAAAATAGCATATTGTGATAAAGTTAATTATTTTCCATAATGTAATGATGAAAATAATGATGAAAAAAATCAGGTCTTTTATTGTTTTAATATTGATGATTCTGGCAAAAAGTAAAGAAAAATCAAAAATCCCTATCTCAAAAAATCAGCATCTTTCATCCAAACAATTAAAAAAGTGCTTTTAATACAATAAAAGTCAACCTTCAAATAAATATGTTCAGTTATGCACTCAATACTTGGTCGGGAATCCTTTTGCAGAAATCACGGCTTCAATGCGGCATGGCATGGAGGCAATCAGCCTGTGGCACTGCTGAGGTGTTATGGAGGCCCAGGATGCTTCAATAGCGGCCTTATGCTCATTCAGGGTTGGGTCTGTTGTCTCTCAACTTCTTCTTCACAATATCCCACAGATTCTCGATGGGGTTCATGTCAGGAGAGTTGGCAGGCCCATTGAGAACAGTAAAACCATGGTCAGTAAACCATTATTTACCAGTGGTTTTTGCACTGTGAGCAGGTGCTAGGTCGTGCTGAAAAATAAAATCTTCATCTCCATAAATCTTTTCAGCAGATGAAAGCATGAAGTGTTCCAAAATACCCTGATAGCTGGCTGCATTGACCCTGCCCTAGATAAAACACAGTGGACCAACCCCAGCAGGTGACATGGCACCCCAGACCATCGCTGACTGTGGGTACTTGACACTGGACTTCAGGCATTATTTGGGCATTTCATACTCCCCAGTCTTCCTCCAGCTTGATTTCTGAATGACATGCAACATTGGCTTTCATCTGGAAAAAGTATTTTGGACCACTGAGCAACAGTCCAGTGCTGCTTCTCTGTAGCGCAGGTCAGGTGCTTCTGCCACTGTTTCTGGTTCGAAAGTGGCTTGACCTGAGGATCGGGCACCTGCAGCCCATTTCCTGCACACGCCTGTGCACGGTGGCTCTGGATGTTTCTACTCCAGACTCAGTCCACTGCTTCCGAAGCTCCTCCAAGATGTGGAATCAGCCCTTCTCCACAATCTTCCTCAGGGTCTAGTCACCTTTTCTGGTTGTGCAAAGTTTTCTGCCACACTTCTCCTTCCCACAGATGTCCCACTGAGGTGCCTTGATACAGCACTCTGGGAACAGCCTATTTGATCAGAGATTTCTTTCTGTGTCTTGCCCTCTTGCTTGGGATGTCAATGATAGCCTTCTGGACAGCAGTCAGGTCGGCAGTCTTGCCCATCATTGTGATTTTGAGTAGTGAACCAGACCGGGAGTTTTTAAAAGCCTCAGGAATCCTGTGCAGGTGTTTGGAGTTACTTTGTTGATTCAGATGATTTGGTTAATAGCTCGTTTACAGTGCCTTTTCATGATATGCTAATTTTTTGAGGTAGGAATTTGGGGTTTTCATGAGCTGTATGCCAGAATAATCACTATTAAAACAATAAAAGACCTGAAATATTTCAATTGGTGTGCAGTGAATCCAAAATATATGAAAGTTTAATTTTTATCATTACATTATGGAAAATAATGAACTTTATCACAATATGCTATTTTTTTAGAAGACCAGCAGTATATGCAACATCTTCACCTGCATCTTTGACTGCAGCTGTGTTGCTACTCCTCTGTTTTTATGAACAAATTGTGTTTAGAATCTGTCTGTCCTTATATTTCCATTCTCCAACTATTTCCCGTCTGCACTGTCACACAGTGTAAATATGTGGGAAAGGATAATACAGTGGGGCTGAACCTACAAGCTCATCAATATGTGATTATTTAGCAAAAGGAAGCAACTTAATGGCTTGTTTATTTAGGAAGTATCAAGTAATGAGTGCTCATCCAAGGTTCACCTAATCCCAGGTGAGCTGCCAGTTCCATCCTCATGTCTTTGAACCGTTATATTAGTATTTGTATTAGTATGCAAAGCATCATGTCCATATTGAGCAGTTGGTGGCCTAGTGGTTAAGGAATCGGACTTGGGTGATGGGTTAAATGCAGAGGCATAATTTACCAGAGGAATTAATAGAGTTCTAAAAATAAAAACTAAATAAAGATAAAATAAAAATTATTCTTAGTTCAAAGATTTTACACTCCTGAGTATCTAGATCAAGTAAAACACTGTGCAATTTCCTGTCCATTCTGACACAACACACCCCAATAACAAACTGTTCTCTCTGTTGGCATCAGGCAGAAGGTTCCGCAGCATCTGCTGTAAAGCTACAAGGTTTAAGAACAGTTTCTTTCCCTTGGCCATCAGACTTTTAAACACAAAAAACAACTAAAACTCATTCTGAACACAGAATGTCCTGTGCAATAACATCTTTACATGTGCAATATACAGTATACTCATTTATACAGACAGGGTTGTTCATCCCGGTCGTTAATTGGAACAATATCAACCAAATGGTCAGTCACCCGCATCCACAAATAGAGGACTAATGGGGGTGGTGTCTAACCCTGAGCAGGTTTGCATGTAATTTGTAATAACATCTCAAGTAATAGTACCTCATGGTTTATAAGCTTTTGTGGTGTATGCTGTGTACTCGGGTTGCCAAGCAACGACATTTCGTTGCCAGACTTCACTGTCGTGTTTTCTGTGCAATGACAATAAAGGTAGTCTAAGTCTAAGTCTAAGTCTAGTCTAAGTCTAATTTGGACCTGAATTTGCCATGATTTTCCAGGCTTGACATATTCACATTTCAAACAGTGCACATGTTTGACCTGATGCAGATGTATCCGTAAATTTTACCTTAGTCTGCAACACTGCACAGACCAGACTAACCACGTCTGACAGGACATTCCCTTGACCAATACACGTAGTCTGTACCACCTTTTCTTTTCCACACAATGGCACAAATTGGCAGAAAAATTTGTATTTGGTCGACAGGTGGCCCAGTGGTTAAAGAAGCGGACTTGGGTCTGCAGGGCTTCACTCCACTCTTACCCCAAAATAAACACAGACAAAGAAGAAGAACTAGCTCATAGCCTTAGCTTTCTATGGACAGCAGGGACTGCAGGCTTCTTTCCTCTGCTTACACTTTAATCCGGAAGAAAATCATTGAACTTTTTTAATTACTGAACAACTATTCTGCTATGTAATTGAATATTATCCTAAAGGTGTTTAAGTAATTTTCCCAATTTGGGACAAATAAAGGTTTTCTTAACCAAATAGAAGAACCACATTTTCATATGTGGTTCTATGAAGAGCTGACACATCCTTTGCAATCTTGGATGTCATACTCTCATACTAATCTCGAGAGACCAGATTAAAATGGTTTATGTTATATTGGTCAAAGAATGCTTGAGAGCTACCAGGTAGGAGACAAAGAGGAAGGGCATAGAGGTGAATGATGGTGGGAGGATATGGAGACAGGTGGAGTTAGGGCAGAAGATACAGAGGACAGAGTGAGATGGAAAATCTTAATTCACTGTAACAACGCCCGAAAAAAAAAGGGACAAGCCAAAACGAGAAGAATAATAATTAATTTAATTAACACCACGGTGCTTCAGCAGGAAGTGTCCCTTAAATAGCCACTGCAAACGGTTGACCTTCATCTGATTTACACGAAATGAGCGTCATTTGTCATATGTAGTCTAGTGTCTGCTGTGAGCTTATCATTTAGATGTGGACCTGGACCTGTTTTTATCTTGGCTAGACATAAAACAAACTCCTGGAGCACGCAGCAATGTGGCAGACTTAATCAGCTTTTCTGACTCACAAGTCTTGGACACAGAATTAATCCATGAATAAAAACACAGCCCATCAGCAGCCCTCATTGGTGACACGAGTAACCACAGTGTCATAAGTAATATCAAAATGGTAGACGTAATTTTTTTTTTTCATTATGCGTGATAAAGATGAAACCAACCTTTATTTCTTAATTTTAAGTAAACAGACTTACCGTAATCAATATAAATTGATTAATGCATAACAAGAAAAATTGGGTTTCCTCATCTGACACTGTGCATTTATTGTGTCTCAAGTATACTTGTTTCTGATATGAACCGATATTGGTTTTCTCCCTCGACTGTTTCCATTTTCTGCTCCTTTTTTGCCTCTTGTTCTCCTGCTCGATGTTGATTATCCTGCTGCTGATCAGTTTTCCATTGGAAATGTTTTTGTGCTGCATTGCAATATTAAGGTTTGCATCAGGTGTTTTTTTTGGCAGGAAAGAAATATTTTGATTGCTCATATTGCACCTGTATGGAAAAATGTAAAAGATAAATCAACAGATTCATTTGAAATAATGAATAAACAGGGGGTGGAGTCGAAGCAGATAGAAACAGCAGCATATACACTTTTCAAATGACTGACAATTTTAAAGGCAACCTGTTTGCTGGCCGTTTATTCTTTATCCATTAGTCCACAGTATCCTGCCACACTAAGGTGCAACCTATGTGTAATTATAATAAAATAAAATACAACACAGCAGTATGGAGTTCATAGAAATACTGAATGAGCTGAATGTAACAAAGGAAAATATGAGTTAACAGAGCTCACACAATACTTCTGAGAAATTCACATCATATCCATCACTTTACACATATACACACTCTCCAGATGTCAGTGGGTATCTGTTGATATAATGTGCACAGTCAGTTGCCTCCGGGTGCTGGTATATGTGACTGTGAGCCAAAGCTGCTGGACAGCAGCAGCAGCAGTACACATGCAGCCTATAAACCTGGTGCCTCACAGCTGGGAGGGAAGCACTCCCTCACAGACACCATGTGATTGATCGTATTTTTGCTGATAGGTGGTGTAGCTCTCTCATCTTCTCTTCACACCATTGTGATGCTGTTTCTGGAGGAGCCCCGTGTCGATCACTCCGAACACCGTATCTCAGGTTTCAACCTAACACTTGCAGGTCTGTATGCTTTACCACTTCTTTATGTGTTCGCCCCAGATTACATATAGGAGCTGCTTAGCATAATTCTTAACAACCGACAACACAATGGTCCAACTTGTTTACATCAGCAAAGGGCAGCCCCGTGGCTGTCAGTTATGCAAACATGTGCAGTTGTGTACGGTACACAATGTATAGTGCTGTGATTTGTGAGGCTACATAGGTTTTCAGCTTCTAAAGGGAAGACTTAAACTGACAGATGCTCTCAGGCAGAAGTATGTCCGCTCCTGACATGTTCTGCTCTTAGTTCCCTCACTCTACATTAAAGTCACAGACATAGGAAGGGCTCTTCTTACACCCTTGCCACCAATCCTCCCAGTGTAACCAAGAAAGCCCCCCTCTGGTGCAATCTCACAAGATCTCTTTCATCATTCTCTTTCCTTCTCCCATGTGTCGTACACACAACAAGACCCATCGGCAAGATCTGTTCACCATTAAATAACAAGCTGCTGGCTGACGGGCAGATGCCATAGTAATATAGCGCTCCAAACTGTGGCCTGTCATTACAGCTTGATAATCAGCACCACAATGACACTGAACCCTTCCAGCTCAGTTATTTCTAGGCTGCTGAGAATGAGTAATATTTACTCTCTCTCTCTTCTCGCTTCCACTTTGCCTCTCTCGTCATCTCTTCCATCGGTGAATGCGTGTGTGTGTGTGTGTGTGTATGCATTTGAGTAGATATTGGTAAATGGCAGGTGAAGGGTCAGGCAAAAGATACGTCCAAAGACTGATGCGTGTTTTTTTTTTCTGAAGTTTGTAAGTGTGCAGGAGAACATGCAGAGCAACTAAAGTGTTTTAATCCAACATGGACACGCCAATCATACAGACAATCAAAGCAAATATACGGTAGTAAAAAAAACACTCGCTGATTAAAAATATTTTTAAAAAGTAAATGAAGATATACATGCAAACCATTTAAAAAACAAAAAGGAAGGAAAATACCTATACATAGACATATGACTCAGTAAATGTCACACTTTCTTTTAACTATCACAAGGAATAGAATCTTAACTTACCCCAGTGACATAAAATGGGATTCCAATGCAGAGAGAACAGTAAGACTAACAGGTGGTGAAGAGAGGAGCGAGTATGAACAGGGAGAGGAGAGCGAGAGGACAGAGGAATATATATAGAGAGGGAGAGGGCGCAAGAGAGTGAGAGAGGAAGGGAATCACAAGTATCATAAAATCTCAACTGGAATTATTTGAAATCAAACAGAAGGAGGAGAGGAGATAAATAGGGAACAATAATAAGGAGGATAAAAAAAGAGAGAGGGACTGAAAGGGAGAAGGACAGAGAGAGATAGTGAGGGAAAGCAAGAACCAGAAGATAGAGGCAGATAGAGAGAGACAGAGAGAAAGAGACAGAGAGAGAGAGGGAGCAGGGAGTTATTTCTTGACAGTCTGCTGTGCATGTGACTGCATCCTCTCCTCCTCTATGTGCACACACACACACACACACACACACACACACACACACACACACACACACATGTTTTTTGCCCGACCCAAAAAAAAAAAAGACTTTGAGAAATCTGTAATGCAGCAGCTACAGAGTATGTGTGTGTGCAAGCGTGTGTGTGTGTGTAGAAAATAGAGCAGGGCCCACATTCACACCCTGTCTCTTATACA
>JAFBJS010010162.1:2126-26292 GCA_016785265.1 Paraplagusia blochii | reverse complement strand
GTGCAGCCCTATGTGACAAATCTGATTTGTCAATGTGGGGTATATAAATAAAACTTGAATGATTAATTGATTGATTTAAAAAGTTTACTGTTGTGCTCTGTAGCAGCTATCAGAATTAAATGTAGTGGTACTGCTGTATAGGGTTTTATACAGCAGTGATAGGGTTAATGTTTTCAAGTGTGGGGAGGCGTGGTTAGAGCTGTGTGGTTGTGAGAGAGTGAAGCTGCAGAGAGCAGCGCTGCAATTAGAGTCTGGAAATAAGTTATACGTTCACTATAAGCTTGAATTAAGTTCTTCGGAGCACAACTGGTCTGTCATAAAAACAGAATAGATGTTCGACAGGCATCCTTATTGTAACCTCAACTTGCCACTTGCCGCCTTGTGGGGTGTGCTGCTGTACCGCGTCACGTGTGTGTGAAACTGTTTATTTCCCTATAAGGCTAGAAGACCCGCCTAGGTCTCTTTTTGATTGGCTTAGCCTGAAATGTTAACTTATTTCAACCAATCATCGCTCGTTTTCAACGCATGGGTTCAGTTAGTGTGCACAGCCGTCTTTCACTCATGACTGACAGGCAGAGGACAGGCTCTGCTGCCACACAGCCCTCTCTCCGTGGCCGGGAGAAACCGTCCATTCAGTACAGTTACAGTTCAGACAGTACTGAGTAACAAGCTCTTTTACACAAAAGTAGATAGTTGCATTACTGAATGGGAGAAGTATCGCGTTACGTTATTAGTTACTGAAAAAAAAGTATATTTGTTACATAACGGAGTCACATGTAACGCGTTTGTCCCAGCACTGCTTGCTACAAATCCCAGTTGAGCCCCTGCATTAGAAATAAACAGCAACAGTGTAGCTGTCACACTCCACTGACACTGGACCAGAATCCTGCCACCCTGTGGCTACTGTATTCAGGTTTCTGGTGATAAGATGTTTAAGGGAAGCCACTCTAAACATCAAGGAGCATCTTTTTCAATTTAGCAACTAGTGTATGCAGTCTGAAGACCACTTGGTCTGTCAGGTTGGACTCTGCCTTATGTCTTACAAAATATCTGGCGGAGGTGTGAAATCCCTCCAGATTTGGGAAATGTTTCTGTAAATCCACATTCCTGCATCCCTTAGTCTGTCTCAGGAATAAAATCAGATCTGCTGCAGTGTATGCCTGGGCGTCGGTCTGGGTCTGGAACAAGGGAGGCAGGTCATTGACATCTGATACACACTCCTCTCCGCCACTGTCCTCAGACGTTGGACCCTCTCCTGGTGCAACCATTCTTGTTTTCTTTTTCCAACAAACCATGTCCAGACCTAGACCTCCTTAGGCGCCGTATGTTTGGGGTGTTGGTCTCCCTTTGACTCAGCTGCCTCACCATCACTGCTCTCGGAGTGAGTCGCCATATACGGGAGTCCCCGTCTCCAACCATCTGAGCCGCAGCAGCGACTGGCACAGCAGCAGCCGCAGCACTAGACTAGGCAGAGTCAGCGAGTGGCACAGATGTGCTCACTAACATTGTGTCTGATAAACAGGCAGATGAGAAGCATTTGTAGTTAGACCCAAGTCACAGCACATTTGTGTGTTCATGCATGTGCATCTACTGTGGACAAGTTAAATACCGTAATTTCCGGACTATAAGCCGCAACTTCTGTCACACAATGTCAACCCTGTGGCTTATGCAGAGATGAAGCATTTTGCATTTTTTCTAACTGCTGGAGCAGAAAAGGTAAGAATGAGACAAGTGGTGTCAGGGAAGACGCAAGTCACAACTGCCAATAAACACCATAGAAGAAGAAGTATAATGCATGGTAACGTGCTTTGTATATGAATAAAATTAGCATCATCGTGGAAGATGCAAAAAAAATGCGGCACATTTGGATTATAGTTAGGTGTGGCTTATGCATTACGGAAATAACGGTAAGTGTGTCCCATTAGAGAGAGTCATTAAACTACAAAGTCTGTCAACATGAGCAGCTTCACTCTTCAATCTCAGTTACTTGTACTCTCCGTCTGGGACGGTACACCGTTGGCCCATGCTCAGTGTAGTGTTTCTCCCAAAAAACAATTTGAAAAAAAGAAGAAAGGTGAGTAACAAGTACAAAAACACACTGATAGAAATTAAGTTATGATCATGAATTTCTGTTTGATTCATATTTATTTCCGTGGGCAAATTCTGATTCAGTTAGATTTTCTGTTCAGTTAACTCTTTTGTTCTGCCTAATTTTCTTCACCTGTGTCACATTACTACAAAGAATTTTGAACAGTTACCAAAGACAGTGTTGGGAAGCTAAAAATCACTTGTTCAAGTAAAAGTGGAATTCAGAAAAGAATTCAGGAAGTATTTTGAAGTATATGGACTCAAGAGGAAATTGGATTTAATATCTGTCGTGTTTTTTTTTTAAACTCATTACCTGCACAGTTGTGATTTCACTTTAAGGGTATAAGACATTGGTTTCTTTGTCTCCTACTCAACTGAAATCAAACATTTGTTGCGATTTCAAATGGTTTTAACAAATGCTGCTGCTGCTCTTGCTGCTCCTGCTGCTGCTGAGGAAAGAGCAGCAGTAATTCCACTCCATCCGAACCTTTCCTCCTCCTCTTCTTATTCACAAGCTCACTCCCAGAATATTGCACAGAAATATTCTGTGCCACATTTCCAATAGCTCTGTATTTCCCTCAGAAACAGACAGATTTTCTACTGTGATCCTGGATTATGGAGAAGATGAATCATCCTGGAAGTCAGCAGGTCATTTGGAAAGATGTGAGTCCAGTTTTCTGCAATTATATTTGTTTATTTTTCTTATTCTAAAATTAAATGTTGATGATATGAAAAACATTTATCTTAAGAGGGCCAGAAATTCATCCAGGAAGGGTAAACTTGACATTTTTGACATTTGAAATTTGCCAACCAAATATTTTTCTGTTACCCCCAGACGGCACTGTCAGTCTCATTGTATTGTGATGTTTTTTAGAAAGGTTTCAGGAGCTGCATATGGGCCAAAGACAGAAATTAAACTGGAAAAAAAACTTTGCAATCTTATTTCTAAACCCATTCATTTCTGTATTAGTCTCATATTTTGAATTTCACTTCATCAATTAGATTTGTTTCATGTTGACATACAGTATGTATAACTGGAATTTTGCCTTAAAATCTTCATATTTTTCTTTTTAAACGGGTTAAATTCTGCAACTGTGCGATTCTTTGCAATCAATGGATGTTGATATTTTGCTGTAATGCTATTAAATGAAAAGATTTGACACAAAAAAAACACATTAGCTGCTGGAAAGACTTACTGCTCATAGAATAACACATCTTTTGTTTGTTTGTTTGTTTGATCCTTTGTGACAGTTTTGGCTCTTCACCTTCACCTTTCACTTCAATTCAACTTTTTTTTTTTTTACTCTTACATCCTGTCCACTGTCAGAAAAGAAAAGGCAGCTTAGAAAAAGTGTGAGACTGTATTTATTTATTTGAAATGTTAAAGTTGATTTTTCTATTGGATTGGAGAAATAAAATAATTTAATTGGGTAGTATCACAAATAAACAGTAATAAAATAGTTACTGCAAAATGTCCGGAAAAATTCATTTTATTACTTTTTTTTATGGGAGCTATGTATTCTAATGAGCAAAAAAAATGCCGATACTAGTACATATGTAAGAGTGCCCTCTAGTGACTGATAGTGTTAAGTTATGTAATAGTTTGAAATTATACATTTAAGTATATAAGTTGGTATCATTCACAAATCAAACCAAAGATGATAAATGTGCGACCTATAGTCCAGAATAGTTCTTTATTTATTGTAAAAAGTAAATGTTTACATTTGTTTCTCCATAGTAATCAAACTACAGTTACTCTAAAATTCCTTCTTCTGTTTTTTGGGTTCTGCAAAAACCACAATTACTCAAAAAAAGGCATTAAAAACAGACGCTGATGTGAAGAAAAAACTTACACTAAAAAAAGAGCACCACTTAAAAATTAACCTCTTAGAACGTTCTCTGTATTCCCATCCCATCAGCAGGAAGCTCCAGACACAGTTCTTCTCCAAGCTCTTTAGGAACACCAGACGGACTGTGAACTCCTAAACCTTTAAACAGCAGTTTCTGCCCCCGCCTCTGCCACTGTGTCTCTCACTCCTTCATCCTGCCTGCATTTTTTTACTGTTCCCTCCTCCTTCTTTGGAGTATTTGATTTTCCAGGCGCTGGCAAACAGGTTTCTCCTGGAGATAAGTTTCCACTGCTTATGCAACCTGCCAGAAAAAACCATTTCATCCAGCCTCACTTTGCTTTTCCATTCCCTCTACAAAGAATGTGTATTGAGGAATTTCTGGCTCTCTTAACGCAGCCTTCTGTTTTTGATCCATGAAACGTAAATGTGCATCACATTTCTGTGGCTGCTATCTTTAAAAGAAAAAACAATGACCTGAGTGTAGAGGCTGGACTTCATTGAAGAATTTTTCGGTCAGGGTGGGTCATAAATAATTTGTTCTCGTTGCTCACACTTGACCAAAAGAAATCTTTACGAAAAAATAAAATGAAAGAATGTATAAGTACAGCCAAATTAACATACAGTAAATCAAACAGTTTTCTTTCTTTCGTTTTTGTATAAAGCATTGTGGATATAAGGCTTTGCTTTTCAGGATCCACTGAGAGTATAAAGTAGAGAATTGCACCTCTGCTACAGTGGAAATGTGCAGCACTAGAGTTGCACAAATGCCTTCACATATAAATTGTATGGCCTTTTAGGACCTTTGCTTTACTTTGACCTGCTGCCAAGCACCTGTTAGCTGCTCCCGACATATACAACTATTAATTCCCAGTTTGCCACCCCAAAGACTTTTCTCTGTCTTTTTGGTGCTACTTTCTTCATTCCTCTTGGAACTGTTATTGCGATGCCAGAAGTATGAGAAATCTTGCCATTGAGTTGTGGTGACTTCAATTTTTCAGATTAGAAATTTGTGTTTAGACAAGTTGAAGCACAGAAACTCAAATAGCTGTCAATCAAATTACTCATTGGCCCAGATATTTCCATGTGCTGCTTTTATTTTAAACCCAAATGTTGAAGAGGTCAGCTGTTTAAGATTTACTGTGGTGTTTTTAATTATAATATTTGAAAACCACAAACCCATTTGAATTCCTAGACGACCATAATGTGGTGATGTGACCCTGCTGTTGCAATACCCGGGAGGTAACTGGATTACTGTAGCTCCTAGGAAGAAAGTGGATGTTACAAAAGTGGAAGCAGACCGGAAACAGATGCTGAAGAGGGAAATGACGAAATTCACTGAAACGCAGAGGGACAGGGCACTTGAGGGCTCTCTAGGCTTAGGTACCAGTGTCTACGTCACCAAGCATGTCCAAACTGTTCTACAAAGGGCGGGTGTGGCTGCAGTTTTTGTTCCAACCAAGCAGTAGGACACCTAAGTTAATCAACTGTTCCAGTCATCAGACAGCTGGTGGTCAAGTGCTCTTGGTTAGTTGGAACACAAACCAGCAGCCACACTGGCCTTTTGGGGAACAGTTTGGATATGCCTGTACTACACCCACTGAAATGTGCTATACACGTCACACTGACAGCCATTAGAGGGCACTCATGTGAATTGTACCACTGTACTTGTATTTTTTTGGCTGTAGAGCCCAATACTCGACGACAACTTAGTCCAGAAATTGCAGTACTACAGTACAACAGACGGCACCGTTGTCAGAGTGGGTTCAATAAGGGGATATTTTACTGTTCCCAGAGCAAAGAAAGTTTTATTTCAGTTTGCAGTAATGAACCCAACCAAGAAATATTTTAGTTTAATCTAATGCAGCTTAGCTTGGTTAAGTCTAACCTGCAGAACCAGAAACCATACAATCAACAAAGGAGCAGAGAGATAAGCGAAAACAGCTCCTTTTCTCAGTGTGCCTGCTGCAGTTTTCACTTGACTTCCTCTCATTCCTCTGAGACTTATAAACTCACTCCAATGTGAATGTGTACATTTCTCTTTTTTTCTTCTCCCTCTGCCAGAGCAGCTCTGGAACAAAAGCCTGTCTTTATTAATTTGTGGCTTTAAGCTGAGGGAATTGACAACGGCAGGCAGTTTTAAATGAAGAAAAGTTTAATAAATGTAACCTTTCAGTAGATGTCAGTTCATCTCTGTCCTCACTGGAAACAGTTTTATTTCTGACTGTAGCCTCGGTGCTCCCTGGGATCGATCAAAATTAAAAAGGAAATTAAAAAATGGATATGTGGGGACATAATTTAAAAAAAGGGAATCTTGCCAGAAATTGAATTTAAATTTTGTTTTTATTATAGTCTTTAAAGTAACCATTATTTCGGGGGAAAATGACCCTAACATTTTCCAAAGCCTTCAATATTGAAGTCAGCGTCCATCCTACTTTCTTTGGCCAAACCAAGTCACGTCTGAGGTTTTGTCAAGTCGAGTTAAACTCATGTCACTTAAATTATTCAAACCAACCGTAGTTGGACAATCTGGGCTGGAAAAAACAAAAGATATCACCGGCTCAAAATAACTGGTGGATTAATGTTGGCAGTTTTAAACGAATTAAACTTGCATTAAAAACAAATCAAATGCAGTGAAATAAAAAACGCAGGGAAAAACTTTTTCTAAAGCCTTATCCTTTTGTGGGTCTCAATAGCAGCGCTAAATAGGAAAAAAACTATCTACTAGTTTATCTCAAGGCCAGCAAAGCGCAACAGACAACAATTCAGACTTCTTTTTGTAAGCAAGAACAATTTATCTGTGGTTTGCCCAGAAAACCTAATCTCTAACCTGGATGTCATTTGAATATGGGAAATAAAAAAAAAATATCTTGAGAAAACTCACACACATGGAAAACAAACAAACTTGGGGACATGGAGAAATCGAAGTTCCACAAATACCTCAGCTTAACCTTGTACCGTTGAAGATGGCTGTTGAAACACTTCTTCTGAGGATCATTGTCAACTGGTTACGAGGATGGTTCACCTTCATCCAGCTGTGCTTCAGTGTTGAGTTGTAAACAAAATCAAATTCACTAATTTGAGGCTATCTCCAAACTACATGTGGATGTCAGACTCTTGAAGTTCGTGCCGACGTCTCCTAGTTGATTACTCCCATGTGTTACTCCCATATGTTCCCTAGTTGATTAGAGCCCAGGTCATATGACTATGACCGTGGTTGGTCGTAGTCTCTCTGTATTGGCCTCAGTTAGTGTCATCTTGCAATCTATCACCTCTACTGTGAAATCCCCACCAACTGACCTAAGTTGCAATGCTAGAATAAAATACCCTGTTACCATAATAACAGCAGAAATACTACTAGGACTATTGACGAGATTGTGCAGAACAATCAGAATGAGAGCGACTACAAAGTAAATCACTTTTCACCTGGGCTCTGTCTCCATGTGAATTATTTCCCCACAAATACTACAGTGATTTTGAAAAGAAAACTCACAGAACACAGATTTGCAATACAAAGGATCACGTCAATGTGTGTAGTGTATTTTTTGTTGTTTTTTTTTTTTTTTTAGGGGAAGGGCACAGAGGGATTGGCTGGCCTCATTCTCTCACTTTTGAATGGATACACAGGGACACCTAAGAATCTTTGATACCCCTACCTGATTATGATGATTGGACCCCATTTAAGTCCCACATTCCTGACTTTAATACACATTATTATAGTGGTTTTGCCCTCAGTTATTTCCTCCCATGAAATGAAATGAAATCTTTAATTCTGTCTATTTGAGTACTTCAGTTATTATATAAAAGTCATTTATTTAATTTTCTTTGTTTGTTTTTGTCTGTTCCCTTTATTGTAGTGTATTGTAGACTATAGTTTGCCGAAAACAGATAATAAATAATGACAGCCAGACTCTGTCTGACCATCAAACTTTGTTACATTCTACAATCTACATAAAAGGTGACATCATCATCATATGTTCTTTATATATTTACTTTTTTGTAAGGGTTGTGTGTCAACTCTTTTTTCTCTCTTTTGACCTCCCTTCTTTTCTTCTCTTCTTGCCTTCTCCCTAGTTTTTTCCCTTTCTGTCTTTGCCAAGGCGGCTGGTCACACTGAGTCTGGACCTGCTGGAGATTTCTTCCTGATAAGAGATTTTTTTTTTCTCCCCACTGTTGCTATAATACGTACACAGTTTATAACTATAACATTAACTACAATCTGTGAAGTATATTTGGATTTATTGTTACATTGACTGTAAACACCTCCTTTTTCCTATTGTTTGGGTTTTAAGGAGGACATTTTACGTTTCTTTTTTAATCTCTGATTAATATTGTTATTTGTTTTTATGAATTGTTTTTTGTGAATCCAGGCTACTGTTTTACTGTATTAATTATTTAAATCAGTATTAGATTGTTTACATTGAATATTTTTGCGCTATATTTTAGATTAGGTGTGTTCACTTTATTCTTTTTTTTTTTTTCAAGCAATTGTTAGACCAGTGGTTCTTAACATTGTTGGGGCTACCGAACCCTACCAGTTTCATATGCGCAGTCACCGAACCCTACTTCAGTAGGTGTCTCTTGACCTCTACGGTGTCTTAACCTCCAAGGCAGAGACTCCACCGAACCCCTGAGACCAACTCACCGAACCCCTAGGGTTCGATCGAACCAATGTTAAGAACCACTGTGTTTAGACCCTTGTGTGATTATGATGTTACCACTGAGTTAGCCTAGGTGAGTGTCATACTGGGCATTTCACTGTCAGCCTTCCCATGGGCGGTGAGCCAGCTGGAAGTTATCTGGGTCAGTAAGGTGCTAGGTTCAGAGCCCCTCAGTGACCTTGCGACTGGTGGATTCAAACCCAAAGTCTTGTGACTCAGACAACACTGGCCTCAGTCAAGTTCTGAGGTTTAACTTGACCAAACTAATTTTCTTATTTGCAGCTTGCAGGTGTAGAGCATGTGTCAACCATATTGTTTATACAGAATACATAATAGATCTCTTCTGTTTTACTACATTTGCACTGTGCTGAAAAGCCTATGGTATGATAAGTTACCTTGAAATATTGAATCTGTAAAATAAAATGAAATATAGTTCACTGGCTGATTGATTTTTTTTTTTTCCTACTTGGAGGTTGAGGATTTGAAGGGGAAGAAGAGCAGGTACCAAACCTACCAGAAGGTGGCTCTGGCTCTTACCCTGGTCTTCCTGGTTCTGGCTCTGTCTGCCCTCAGCTTGAGGTTTTTATGGATTCCAACTGTGGGAAAAGTAAGGCAACGAACACTCAAAAACTCATATCTATGGAAAAGCATTTATATTGTAACATTTTTTAAGAAAACTGCCCTTTTTTTTAACATTTTTGTTGCTCATCATAAGTAGCTTATAGTCCCAGATCCAGTAGCATTACGGTCACCAATGAAAACTAATAGAGAATTTGTAAATTAAATTAAATAAATGTATAAACTGACAGATATTTTTTTCTTAGAATTGTCCAAATGCACCATGAAAAGTAAGCTTAAAAAGAATTAATTTAAAAAAAGCTTTCAAATTTGGACAGCCAAAGGGTGTCCATGTTGTCTTGGTTGGACATGAATCATCTCTGAAACTACATTTTTTCTTTTGTCCTTGTTGAATATTTCATGTTTAAGGTGGAGAAAGCCTCTTTAATTATTTCCTCTTTAATAAAAATGATGGTCATAGAAGGTGCAGCAGATGAATATCTAAACTGGGTCTGGATTTAATGGGGTCTTCAGGGGAGCAAGTTTAGTCTCTGGACTCCACATCAGTGAGGTTCCACCTGTCAGTCAGAGCAGATGTTTCTTTAGAGTTGAGGAGATGGAAAAATTTCAGGACTTAAGAGGGAAACATATGTTGATGTGGAGCCGTAAAAACCCACGGACATATTTGTCTTCTTGTTTTAGATGAAGTGATGTTTTATTATTATTATTTATTATCTTATAATATATGTATAAATAAATATCAATTCACTTTTTAAAGCAATATACTATTACCTGCTATGCTTCAAAATCAAAAGAGTTATTCCAGGGTTCTAGCTTTATATTCCACCAGCTTTATATTCCTCCGCCAGATGCTGCTGATGTAACATAGCAATAAATGATGAGGGGTAATCAACCTAATGGGCCCAGAGTAAACAGAACATTTTTGCCCTGAGCTTATCAACTTCACACACAAACACACAGATCTCACAAACACACCAACACAAGGACACACAGATCAGGATAGGTGTCTTCTCCCTGAGCTTCTGTATCAGCATCTGTTTCCAGTAATTAAAAATCTGAATCTAAACCCTGATGATGTGGCTTCACCTTTACTTAATGGATTATTTCAGAAGCTCGGTGGCAAGCCATATGACTGGGGGGACCTTTGAGAAGAATTCTAAACATAAGAACACAGAAAGGTTGTGTGTGTGTGTGTGTGTGTGTGTGTGTTTGCAGTGGAGGTGTGGTCAGGAAGGCAAGCGAAGCCCAGACTCCCTTGTTATGATGGAAATATAAAAATAAATAGATAAATAAATGGTCATATTTTTAAAGTGTTTTTCTTAAAAGTTTTTCTTGTGTGTGTGTGTGTGTGTGTATACACACGCTATATTTGCTTAATATGTTTTTAGAGATTGTTGCACTTTTGTATATATATATATATACATATATATATATACACACATGGTATATTTGTATATATCATGTGTGTGTGTGTGTGTGTGTGTCTCCAACACAGCCACAATTATGTGTTGGACATATGGACATATGATGGTCCATAAACTGGTTGTCATTCAAATGTTCCTGCACTGGTGTGAAGTGGATGCAGCAGGTAGTGCTGGATGAAGAATCAGGTATATGTTCTGCATCTCATATACAACATAGCAATCAGGATGTTTGGATCTTAGACACAACTTGGGGATGTCCCCCTATTGAAAATTTGACATATTATTGCACTTTCAAATAAGCCCACACTTGCCACTGCTTTTAGTTTATGATCATAACTTTCAGTTTTGGCAGTTTTAGTGACAGAAGGAGGGTTTCGTCTGAAATTGCCCTTCTGGACCATGTTTATACATGTTTATTAATTAAGGCATACAGTACATATATGTCAAGGATGCACAATAGTATTAGTCAGACTATTATTGGACTATATTAGCAAAAGAAAGTTCCCTATCTGCTCATAATCTGGTCTTAGTGTCCGCTTTTAGGAACAGTTGAAAGACTTTGTCTAGGCCCAGTTTTGACCGTTTTTCACCTCATTCAATATTGCAAGAGTAGCCAACATTTAAATAATTTGTGTGCCACAAACTGTATTTTAGTTTTTTTTTTTAAATGTTACTAAATATAATTGATGGTTGTTCAAAATATCCATTTCTAATTATAATTTAATGGGGTATAAAGGGCTGAATTGCCATCTGTGGTAAGTATGCCTTAAATTTCCATTCCTGGTTTCTTTTCTTTAGAAGTTTATACGTTTCTTTATAATTTTGAATTTTTAACTGAATTCTCTGTTGTATAAGCCTTCAATTGTGTTGTTGTTTTTGTGTGTGTGTGTGTGTTTTCTTAACGTAACACATAAACAAGTCATACAGGGAAGAGTCTGAACTGTTGATTCATCTCATCTGTCCCTGTGAAACCAGGTGGAAACCCAACAGTGACATCAGTGAAAAAGAATAATATCAAAAAGGCAATGCATGAACTAAAAAAAAGCTATTCTGTGGCTCTGGTCTTTTGAAGTGTTCCTAAATCTCTAATTTTACCCTCAAATGGGCACAAAGTGGCCAAGGAGTCTGTAGTTAAATCGCTTTTAGTCTTTTCACCTCTGAACTCAGACAGTGAGCAGGAAAAAACTGATGATTTTCCTCTTTTACTGTCTGTCCTTTTAGATGAAACACTCACATATTCTCTTGTTGGCTGCTTAATTTTCACGTCTTTAATCAGAGGTTGACCACAATGGGCCATTTTAGGTTTGATCACTGAGTCAGTGCAAAGCAGTAAAAATCACAGCAGAACATGTCATCCTCCTCCAGAGGGTTTTTAAAAGGGGAGACTATTTTTCAGTGTTAGTAAAGGGAAGAACAGAGCAGACCTGACATAAACCCACACATGAGTTGTGCTAACATTCTGAGAGCATGACCCTTGAGAAAAACAGACCCGTTGGTAATTGTTAAGAATACTGTGATTCAACCTTAAAGACCTAATAAAAGCAGGAGGGATGGCAGACAGTAGAGATGCAGGGGTATCAGTGGGACTGTGGCTTCATGATGACGACATGCTCTCAGACTGTTGTTTTTTTTTTTTAATGAATTAATTATATTTTAACAATTACCAACGGGTCTGTTTGTCTCCAACTGCAGAAGCTGTGCAGGACCTGTTCTTATATTTTACATTTCTGATCTAGTCTGTGTTATAACAATTCTTAACATCTTGACTAGGCAGAAAACCTTTCTATGTAGCAGAATATCTAAAAACAAAATCGCAAAAAAATAAAAATAAAAATATCTAAAAGCATCTGCTGACATTTTACTCCTTTGTTTATTGGTTTGCCAGATGTTTCCACTTCACTTTGTATTGAATGAAAAAAATATACATATTTTGAGTGTAACTCTGCTGCTGGTTTTATATTTAGTCAAATATGCATCAGGAGCCACAGAACTGGCTTGGACAAAGATACTGAGAACTTTTGTTGCTTCAAATTTAAAATTAAAGCCTGTTGTGGAGTCTGTGCCAGGTCAAGAACAGTGTGTAATGAAAGGAGACCCAGAGACTAAATATAAGAACTTTAAATATGTCTGCAGTATAATTAGCTGGAGCCTGTGATTTCTTCTAATAAGGAGGTAAATGGCTGCTGTGTGAGTGAGATTAAGAACAAATAAAAGTGAAGAAAAACAATGCACTGTTCTTATTTTTTTTTAACCTAATTATAATCTATCATTAGCACCAGGGTCAGAACCTGAACGAGTACCTTTGAATCACCTGAATTTGTCCATTAGATGCTACTTTAAATCTTACAGAAAGCTATGTTGTTTTTACAGTGTGCTGAAAAACCACAGTTTTATTATAAGTACATACACATTTAACGTGTCCAAGTGACTTTAATGACCAGAGTAATTCACAACTAGCTACATCTGGTTAAGGTTAAGGTGTTTTATTACTAAACTGGCCATAAAGTTTATCTAAAAACTACACCTGACTAACAGTTACAGCTGAAGAAGTATCTTGAATGAAAAGTGTAACTCACTCTAAATTAAACTCAGTAAACTTGACCATCTTAACAACCAACTAGTATTTTACTCTTACCTTCTTACTCCTGCTCATAGAATTAATGTTGTTTTTCATTTTATTTATTTATTTAATTTTTTTACAAGACATTTAAGTTTCTTTGGATAAAAGCATCTACCAACCAGTAGCATTTGTGCCCCAGTGGTTAAGGAAGTGGACTTAGTCTGTCCAATGACCATAATCCAGATGACTGAAAATCTTCATTAATATAGTATTAATAAGTTAGGTCTAGTTTAGTTACCCACAAAGAACTAATGGGTGTAGCATCTGTGAGCATTAAATTTATATTTCTTACAATGGACTAAATGTAAACTGAAATATATAATGACCTATACAGCAGTCATTAGAAAATACTTAATTATTAGTAACAGGGTAAATCTATCTATCTATCTAAACATTTGCTGGTAGTAAGAAAATGACTTATACACCTGTTTTATTCTAGTTTTAATCAACTAAATAAATCATCTTTATCCAGGAAATGTATGTGGTTACTATACTTTATTCTTATATACTATACTATCTATACTATACTATTCAAATCTTTGGAAATAGCCATCAATCTGGTTTTTTTTTTAGTTTTTATGGTTTGTTTGAGCAATGTAAACACTGAAGTAGATGTATAAAGTAGAATAAAATAGAATAAATTAGAATGATGCGAAGGGAAAGGTTTACTGGACATTCTCTCTCTTTAGGAAAGACAAGGATGACAGAATCAGGAATGAAGTAATTAGGGGGACAGGTTTGCTTTTTTATAGGTTTGGAGAAAAAGCATGACAAGCCAGATATTCAATGGTTTGGGCATGTTCGGAGGAGGGACAGTGAATACATCAGCAGAAGAATGCTAGAGATGGAGCTACCTGGTAGGAGACCAGGACAGACAGACTCTCTCGCTACACCTCATTATTCCTCCCCCCTTCTTCATAATCAATGGATTGAATGCACATTGTTGGTGCCAGAAACCTTTACAGTTCATATATATATATATACACATATAAACAAATATGAATAGGTGCACAATAGTATTTTAATTCAGTTCCCTAGGTGAAAATGAAATATTTATATGAAATATAAAAGTTTATATTCATCATCATAGATGCAATCATAGATGCATGGAAAGATCCATAATTAGACACATTTTAAAAGCATTTAAAAACTGTTCAATAACCATGGCTTGAATGTTTGCCCTGGTTTGCAGCAGTAACTGTGGATAAACATAAAACTGCTACTGGAATCTACCCAGGTCACTACTTTCAGCAGCAATTTCCTGTGTAAAGGCTCTGCAGCTGCTCCAGCCAAAGAAAAACCATGGAGGTCATTGAGTGTTTCAAAGACAATGCTACTGTGTTTGAAGATATTTTGCTGTGTGCCTAAACACATTAACAGCTTAAAATCTAATAGAAACAGCGACTGAACCGTCCTTCAAGAAAAAAAAGCAGTTTCCTCTTACTTGATTAATCACTTTCCCATAGTTCTGACAGATTCAGGGACTAAAAGCATAAGTTCCTTCAAGTTTAGAGAAATCAATGATACAAAACATTCTATATAGGTTTAAATTAAGAAAGTTTGATAAAGCAAAGTTAAGTATAACTTTGCATAACACTTTTTTACACTGTTTTATAATAACTATAATTATAATAGTAGGCTTCACTAATGCTTATCTTCTAGACATCAGTACAGAAGCTACTTGAAATAGGTATACAGCAAGTTGTAAGTGTAGCAGAACAACTGAAACAATTTCAGACAAAGAAACTATCACTATCATACACCCATGTGCACATACACAGAGTCTCTCAATTTTTTAAACACACACTGTTGTAATAAAGAGATGGACCATGTCACATGTCACCTAGACCCTTATTAAACGCAGTTCTTTTCACGGCACTGATCTGCAGTGCATGGGTTCATCAAGGTTAGAGCTAGAGCTTTGAAACATCTCTGAGGCTTGTTTAAGAAACATCTTCTTATTTTAATAAAAAACAAATAACTTGTGACATTGCTGTGACACAGGATAGCACCACAGGATGGCGTTGAGATTTTTTGAAGAAACACAATTAACCTGATGTTGGCCCTGGATTCTGGAAAAGAATTAAATATTTAAATATAAAGTCACACACGTATTATAAAATTCTAAGTTCCTGTATCTGACAGCAGCAGTTTAGTTGCTAATGCTGTTCTTATCCCTAGAATTTGTTCCCATGGTAGTAGTGTTCTGGTTCGGATTTCTTCCTAATATTTAACCTGCCATGTGTGTTTCTGTAAATGAAGACTTGATTGTGGTTGTAAATAAATACTTCTGATTACTCACTCACTGGCAAATGAAAAAAATACATGAAGAAAAGCTCACTCTGTGTATGAACTCTGTTTAGTCTCCATATATTTTGTCTCGAAGAACAATCATTTATGTCATAAAAACAACAATTAGGTTCCGTAGCAGCAAAAGCAACAGCAGAAGCAGCTGAAGTCAGACTGTTAAAAAAAAAAACAATCAGATCTGAGGGCAGAAAGAACGCAGCTCTCACTCTGCTGCACAACACCAGACAACAAAAACATCCTGACTCTTCCCTCTGTATTTTCATGCTTGAACTCAAACTATCATTTTAACCAGTGTGTCTCCAGTGATCCAGATCTTATTAACAGATTAATCTTTAGTGGGGATGCCCATTAATTACTTGTTGCCAATATTTGATATGCCGATAATGACTAAGGTGATGGATCGAAACAATATTTCCTGATAATTCCCGCACCCCTAGCGGACAGAATAAAAATACGACTGATCATTTGGTAATATTTTTTTAACTTATCTGTACAAACCACTGTAAGAGTTTCAAGCGCCAGCAATTTCGAACAACTCCCTGACGATAAATATAGATTATTAAAATGGGTTGCAATGACGCCATCTAGTGAGCAAACACTTTATTATTGTTCATTATGTTCTCTGTTCTCTTGCTTTTTTTTTCCCTTAATAGTAGACCCGTCCGCTCTGGTGAAAACATTGTCTACTAGTTGAGATAAATGACAAATCGGCTTTGGTGGTTTAGAAACTGGACACGAGTGCTGAGAGCTCTAGGTTTGAATCCACCAGCTGCCAAGTTGCCACTAAGGTGTGTGCGTCCCAGCACAGTGCTGCCTGTTGTTCAAAGCTGTCCACTGTTTACTTCAGAGATGGGTTAAATGTTATGGTCACATTTGTTCTGTACATTGGTCTATACAATGTCACAATGAGAAGGAGTTTGCTTCCTTCCTTAACCCTTTATGCTCTTCTTCTTAACTCATTTCAACTTCAACTTTTATTTGTTTATAGTGTCAAATCATAACAACTGCTATCTCAAGGCACTTTACAAATAAGAATTAAAAAGAATATATAGACATTGCCCCTGGCCTTTATTGACCCTCACACCGACTAAGGAACAGCTCCCAAAAACCAAGAAAGGGAAAAAAGGGAGAAACCTCAGGATGATCGATGCAGGGGATCCTCAACCAGGACCGTTAGGCTAACTAAACATTAGCAAGTAAAAACAAAAATTTCTTTTACAGTAAGTCTACAAAAAATAAGAAGGGCACTTTTAAGTCCATTCATGGTCAAGTCAAGGTCATATTCCAGGGTCCAGATCAGACAGTAGGGTGCTAGGGGAGTTGGGCCAAAGATGTGCAGGCAGAGTCCTGTGTCAGGCCCAAGGCAATTCAACTCTAGGGAAAGAATAGAGACTGCGGGGATGCAAGGTCCCTGGCAAGAGGTGTTAAGTCTACCACAAATAATAGATAGTAGAATAGAAAAATTGAATAAGGAATAGAAGGGCGAAAGAGATAGAGGGCAACAATAGGGCCCACATGGGGTCTATGGCTGGACCCATACACCACCATGGACACAGTCAAAAAGAAAACCTTTAAGTCTACTTTTGAAAATAGAGACTGTATCTGCTCCCTGGACTAGAACTGGCAGCTGTTTCCAAAGAAGAGGGGCTTGATAACAGAAGGATTTGGCTCCAAATCTAGATTTAGAGATTCATGGAACCACAAGAAGACCAGCTTCTAGAAAACGAAGAGTTCTAGTAGGATGATAGGGTTGTATCAGCACCACTATATAGGAGGGTGCCAGCCCATTGAGAGTGTTATAAGTGAGCAGAAGGACTTTAGATTGAATTCTAAAATGAACTGGGAGCCAATAAAGAGAGGCGAGGAGGGAGATATGATCTCTCTGCCTAGTTTTAGTCAGAACACAAGCTGCTGTTTTCTGGATAAGCTGCAGAATTCTCAGAGAACCAGTTGAGCATCCGGCTAACAAAGAATTACAATAGTCCAGCCTAGAAGTAACAAAGGGATGGATCAGCCTCTCAGCTGCATCTTGGGGAAGTATCTGCCTCACTTTCCTAATGTTATGAAGATGAACGTAGGCAGTCTTAGACAAATTTATAATGTGTGATTTGAAAGCTCCTGGTCAAAAATAACACCTAGGTTTTTAACAGGTGTTGGAGGCCATGGTTAAACTATTATCAGATGCTATTATGTTAGACATAGAGTTCCTTACATGTTTTTGACCTAGGACCAACAACTTAGTCTTATCTGAATTAAGTAACAAAAAAATACGGGTCATCCAGGTCTTAATGTCATCTACACAGGATTTAAGCCAGTTTAGATGGTCTTGTTCACCAGCCTTAATTGATAAGAATAATTGAGTGTCATCAGCATAACAGTGAAAGTCAATTGAATGTTTCCTGATGACATCACCCAGAGGGAACATATAAAGGGTGAACAAGATTGGACCTAGCACTGATCCCTGCGGGACACCAAGGCTGACCCAAGTGCGAGGACAATGAGTGTTAATGATATGAACAAACTGATATCGGTCAGTTAAGTAAGACCAAAACCACTCTAAGGCAGTGCCACTGATTCCGAGCAAGTTCTCTTGCCTCCTCAACAAAATCTGGTGGTCAACCGTATCGAATGCTGAACTAAGATCTAACAATACTAGCACTGAAACAAACAACACCATCAGAATGTCATTAGTGACTCTGACCAGAGCTGTCTCGGTGCTGTGATTAACCCTTAAGCCTGACTGGAAGGTCTCAAATAGATTGTTGCTATTTAAGTAATCAGAGACCTGATCAGCAACAACCCTCTCTAGGATTTTAGAGATAAAAACCAAGTTGGAGATGGGTCTATAATTAGCTAGGACCTCTGGGTCCAGTGAGGGTTTCTTAAGGAGTGGTTTAATGACATCAACTTTAAAATTTAGGGGAACATAGCCAATTGTAAGAGATAGATTAGGTATTATCTAATATAGAGGTGCCAATTAAAGGGAATACCTCCCTAAGGAGCCTAGTGGGAATAAGATCCAAAATACAGGTAGAACTTTTAGCCAAAGAGATCATGGCAGTGAGCTGACTTAAGTCTATGGGGTCAAATATGGTTAGGGATATGTCTGGTTTACCAGCTACCCCATGCACCACTGTATCAGAATGCAGATTATCTGCAGTTGATGTCATGAGGCCATTTAATGTTTCCCTAAAAGTTACAATTTTATTATTAAAGAAACCCATGAAGTCAGAGCTGCTGAGATGAGCTGGGATGCTCTGCTCTATGAAGTTATGCCCCTGAGTCAGCCTGGCTACAGTGCTGAACAGGAACCTAGGGTTGTTCTTGTCCTCTTCTATCAAAGAAATGTAGTACCTAGCCCTGGCAGTACACAGAGCTTGCCGGTACTTTTTATAGCTATCTTTCCAGATCAGGAAGAAGTCACTGTCTCTGGTTGAGCGCCATCTTCTCTCAAGTTTGCGTGACAACTGCTTTAATTTATAGGTTTCAGATGTATTCCAAGGAGCCGTCCTCCTTCTAGTAATAGCTTTTTTGTGATTGGGGCAATTGAATTTAAAGTATTATGAAGGGAGCCAGCAATACTGTCGACCAGAGAATCACCATCAGAGGGACTAGGGTTATCACAGGAGTCCCTTGAAAAGTGGAGAACAGGGACTGTACTAAAAGCCAGTGGAATTGCTTCCTTAAAGCGAGAAATGGCACTATCAGTCAATTTTCGTGACCAAATGCATGTTTCAATATTATTGTGCTCCACTAGCAAAAAGTCAAAGATGATTAATGTATGGTCCGACAGACAACTTACTTACTTTCCTTTTTTCACCCATTACCAGAAAAGTTCATTCTATGTACAGCTTTAAAAAAATGACTTGTGTTACAATATGGTCACCAATGTATTTTTTCTAAAATGCAAACAGTTGTTACAGAAAAGGCTTATTAAACATCAGAAACAGGCTGCAGATGTTGGTGATGAGTGATGTAAATCCTGATGGACTCTCATCCCACTGTGTTCATTAACCATGCATCTCATTGGCTGAAACTCTGATTTGGCAACCAAACAGATGAAGACCAACAGGGCAATATATTTCTCATCATAACACGACCCTGCATTAATATTAATGGCATCTTTTCAGCTGTGGGCAAGAATCATTTCTCAGACAGGGATTTTTTAAGGGTAATTCATGCGTGACGGTGAACAGCGCACCAACAAACAGGGAGATAAACAACACTGCTTTAAGGCAGGGAATGCAGCGAGAACAAATACAGAAGCAGCTGAAAGGTCTTTATTTATCTTTATTCATATATCTATTCGGTTTCACAGTTTTGTTTGTTTTTTTTTATTTTTACTTATCTAAAACTTTACACCAAGACACTGGAAGATTTGAGATATATGACACGATTTGTTGGGAGTTACTACATTTGTTAATGGCATGATTAACAATAACATTAGTATTATTAATAATTACTGGGAATTTTAGAAAATGCCTCTCATGTGTAATAAAACACAAGAAAAGGAAAGCAAAAGAAAAAAATTACAACATACAGGATGATAAGGGATTATATCTTAAAAGCTGTTTCCACATCTATTTGGAATCTGTATAATGTCCAGAGACAAATTGTTGTGTATATTAGGGTAAAGTATTCCACTGGTAGTTGGTGCAAAGCTGAAACTACAGTTGTTAAAGGAGAGCTGAAGGAAGAGCTGAAAACCTGGATTGGGGAGGAGCAATGGAGGAGTTCCGGGGTGGGACGGGTGACTCTGAGATTGTAAGTGAAGAGCAACATTTTGTTATAATATAAAATAAAACTGAACCAGAAGATGAATGCAGTGATAAGATTTTGAAGAGATTTTTTGGGAACCTTAAAAAAGTCTTCATTGTACTATTCCAAACAAGGAAAAAATATTGGCTTTAACCTTAAGCAGTAAGTTAAGGTTAACATCAGGTGACATTTATCAATGCCACCAATGGTGGCCTAATGAAGGGACATGACCAATGGGGAAAGCAGGAGGAAATTATTGTATTATACTTTTTTGTTTTTATTTTTGATTCATTACAATAACCTTAGTTGATATCCAATCATTTAACTGTGAATGTTGAGCTGTTTATGGATCAACGTGTCATGTCGCAGTCATTGGTGTTGATCTCCAGAGGTCACCTCCTGCACAAAATAGAATCCCAATTATTGTGGTTGGCTCTTTCCAGTGGGCTCACCACCTGCAGGGGTGTTTATGAGGAACTGATAGATGCAATGTGTCCACATTATTTCTAAAATCATGACTATTACTGGAAATAATAAATACAGTAAGATATAATGGGTTTGAGAATATTAAGAAATACAATGGATGTAAGAGCTGTAGCTTTTTAGAGCACAATACAGGCTTTAAACCATAAAAGTGGTAATGACACAGAGAAGATCATCAGTTCCCCTTGGTTTCTCTACAGAAATGTAAAATCTAAACATTTATAGCTGTAGTTTTGTGGTGTGCTGTTAAATCGTGTTTCACTCAAAGCCACAAACACATTTAAAAATTAGAAGCAGAAAGTGACCGTTGGGCTGAAAGTGTAAAAAAACACCTGTCCTACATAAACAAAGACAGACTTATGTCTGTGAAGAAGACAGGGATCCAGACCTTTTTCTTCAGGGTGAGCTGCAGGATAGTACCGGTACATATAATATTCTATGTTGGTTTAAACAGCGCAGAGAGGTTGCTTCTCTTTTATAATTGATATACTGTAATAAAAAATTCCCTGAACTCAAGGAAAACTCCTTTGGGCTTCTTAAGACGTGTTGAACAATGTTACAAACAAACTGAAATGATGTAACAATGTGATCATTTTAACTAAATTAGAGATACTTTTTTAGCTGCTGTCCCGAATCCCAAATCCAGCCGAACAGAATACTGAGTAAAAGAAAAACTAATTTAGGGGAATGCCATGTGGTCTCTCTAGGATGGATGGTAATGTTGATATTGTATCCTTCAACCTATATTGTGTTAAACTAATTAATTCTCTACTCCTGAGTAGCAGTGTACCTTTTATTTCTTACCTAGTCCTTCAATGTAGTAGTATTTCATATTCTAGAGCAGGCATAGGCAATTATTTTGACTCCCAGGCCACAGTGGGTACCAAAATTTGACAAAGGGCCAGGTAAGCAGCAGATAGATTGCTGGGAACTAAGATAAAAGGCTAAAATGAAAACGTGCTATCCATTTGGTAAATGCTGGCAAAGCAGGGAAGAGACGGAAGCAATATGATAGCATAAATAAATGGTATAACTTGGACAAGTTTGGCGACCCGTATTAACTAGCCAAACAGGCCACATCTTCACAGTTCTTGATAACTTTGGGCTGAAAATATCTCCAAAGAAACAATGGACACAGAGAAAACTCTGTGTTAATGTTTGTTCCATTTAATACTGCATTGTTTTGGGCGTCCAATTATTTCACTCAACTAGCTGACAGACTAAAAGGCTTTGTTGTAGCAGACTGAAAAGCGTTTTAATGCTCTTATATATATATATTTACAAAAAAATAGAAACTAAGCCCTCTCTGTGTTGTCAGGTGTATGAACATCCATACAAAGCCATATTGGATGGAGTTGAGACTCAGGGTCTGCTGGAGATCGACCCAGAAAACCATGTGGAGATTTATAGAATGGGAAATGGCAGCACTGAAGTTCTGGAGATTCATGACTTCAAACATGTGAGTACAAAAAGACTGTGGTCCTCCTTTCATTCACTCATTCACAGTGCATCCATTTTTTTTTTTTGGTATTCAAATCTTGCAAGAGTTTTGCAAAACATGTTAAAATATATGTTTTCATATGAAAAACATTTAACAATTAAACAATAAAATATAGCAAAGATAAACCAAAAGCCATGGCAGCTACAGTATGTTTATATTGAGGTTATTGGACACAGTGTTGAGCATGCTCTGCTGTTCCTCACTGGAACAAAACCTACTGGAACATAATCTGTCTGTCCTATAGGTTTACATTATTTAAATTCTACTGGGTTAGGGAGGTTCACAAAGAGTAAGCATATATATATATATATATATATATATATATATACAGTCAGATGTGTATAAGAGACAGGTATATGGACGTAATATATTATATATCCCAGCTCTACTTCGAGATTTTTCCTTTGTTGTTGTGGATTTTGGAATACATTACCAAGAGAGGAATAACTGTGACAAAACATTATGAAAAGTAGGAACTGGATACTGGATATGTGTTTTATTTTTATTCATATTTTCACCAAGCACAAGGAATAAATCATTTTGGAAGAAATAATAATAAATAAAAAGAAAGAAATAAAGAATAAATAAATAACTGTCACCTTGTAAAGACTATGTGGAAGACGGCCCATGTGTTGAAGGATGAAGAGATAAAGAGAGACTTCACACTCGAGCGCACAGATGAACATGGTGACAGGAACCAGAGACTGGATCATACACTGATGAGAGAGAAGTGACTCTGTGTGAAAAAAACAATTCATCTTCAACACTGTCACGGAGATCTGAGCCAATAATCTCACCGCTGAGCTCTTTATCAGAGACCAACTCTGATAGTTTAACCTCTTTGTCAGCACAGACCACACCTGGACCTGAGAGGAGGGGCCAATTCCCAATCATTAAACATCACAGCTCTGCCAAACCAGACCAAAAACTAAACACCAGGATCAAACTGTGGTCATCAAAAATAAATGTCATGCTAAAGAAAATATGAAAAGATCAGAACTCACCTTAGTCTTTAGGTTTTTTACTTCATATTTCAGCTTTGATATTTATGTAAGTGTTCAGAAGGTCCTCAGCATTGCTAGAAATTCACTTCAGAGAAGAGCGATAAATGAATCATACAGTATTTTCTGTTTCTTCAAAGGGATTGACTGGGATTCGCTTTGCTGAGCATCAGAGATGTTACATCAGGACTCAGAGCAGGAACCTGCCGTCAGAGACGGAGCTGAGAGCCAAGGACACACAGGCAACTGTACAGCTCCTTTACATTCTCACTCCTCTTTACCCCATTTCTACACATCCTATTCATTAACCTTTAGCTATAATGTTGAGCTTTTTAGCTCAAAAAAAGGTTTTTTGACCTTTTTTATCACACATTTGTCCAATTGCTGCCATTAGCTGTGTTGTTGTGTGACGTTGTGTTTTCACCACTAGTTAAATTTAGTTGCCAAATGTTATATATACATGAATCCAAAATGAGTTACTTCGAGAGCAACTGGACATAGTAGGTTTCTTGAAGACATTTCACCTCTCATCCAAGAGACTTCTTCAGTTCTAACCGACTACAGAGGAGTCCTGGTATTTAACCTCAAAGAGGCTGCATACCTGTGAAAGGGGGGTTGTTGTAGAAAACTAAAGGCTAAAAGAGTGGGAGAGAAACTTAGAAGAATCTTTAAAGATTCTTTAAAGATTCTTTAAAGAACTAGTCCACCCAAAAGACAAAATACCTCATTGCGAACAGATCAATGTTGTATATGCAGTACAGTGCAAAGAGGACTGCCCTGATCTGGTTGGTTTTCATTGGTGAAACCATACAAACACTGTACAAACGTATGCAACAACACAGAAGATCCAACTCATCAGCAGTACAGAGGTGAGAAAGTAAATGGAATACACAG